>VOMN01093769.1:0-56753 GCA_014899125.1 Orchestia grillus
CTCATTTGAAGGACTAGGCAGTTACTCATTAGGTAAAATTTTCACTGTCCCCTTTTATCACATTTTGTTATCTTACTGTACTTTCCTTCCGGCTCATAAATGCCTTATTAATTAATTTATGATATATGATTATAGAAAGGAGTTTCATTTTCCCCTCGGATTATGGTTAGATCTCTGCGTGACTTGACCGTCCGGCTATATCGCTACCGTAGAAAAACGTAGGAAACCGGCTTGAGCACGAAGCCAAGCACAAGTGAAGAAAGTCTATTATTATCCAAGGTAATGAAGTATCCATTATATATGTACAGTTAAGATCGGTAGAAGGAAAACTAAAATTAAGGAAAAATGTACGGTTATATTTCCTATCAAGGCTGGGATCATGCGTAACGCCTAGGTTATCTTTAGCATCGGGAATAATTTTAAAATTCGTGTCAAGAAAAGCTTCAGGGCTAGGGTAGGGCTAACCCAATAAAGATTAATTTTTTTTAAATGACTGGAATATTACGTAAATATCCGCTCATGTTTCATGCATTTGTGAGCATATTCAATTTAGTTTTGAACGAAACAATAAAAATTCAAAACTAAACTATCATTTTTAAAGTCCTTCACGGAAGGTTGAAGTCCTTCACGGAAGGTTGAAGTCCTTTTACGTTCAAGGTTTTAGGCATAGTGAAAGTTGAGGGAGAGGTCAAGATTGAGGGAGAGGTCAAGATTGAGGGAGAGGTCAAGATTAAGGGAGAGGACAAGATTAAGGGAAAGATTATTGAGGTAATAATTAAGGCGAATCTCACAATCAGGATCAAAATTAGAATTAAGAATAAGATTTAGGCACGGAATAAAATCAGGGTTGGGTTAAGAAAAAGAAGTACGTTAATAATAAGATTAATATTAGGAATAAGGTTAACAATGAGATTGGAGTTACAACCAAAATTCCATTTTGAACAAGGACAACCATAAAATCAAACAATTCTTTCAAGGCCAAAGTTTATGCACTATGAAAACAAGCGGAGACTACAGCTACAGTCCTTAAAGCACAGGTTCGCGTGACCTACGGAAGCGATGTTGTTCATTTGAAGACCTTCAGACGGTCCCCTATGCGAGCTTAAACTGTCACGCGACTGGGGCGGTGCTGAGAGGCTCTCTCGTTCCAAGTACAGGGTGACAGCAAAACGAGAACTGTTGATAAACTAAATATAAATAGAAAAATAAAACATAAAAATTCTATTGAAAGCGATTGAAGTACAACAGCTTGCCTGTTACGCACGTCGCTCATGGTCGTCAAGGGGAAGGCGGGCAACGAGCATCGCAGTTGACGGCAAACGAGAATTATATAATTTATGCACGTCTGACCAGCAATGAGGCGCTAAACAAAACCAAAGAGGGAAATAGCAGGCTTCACTCCTATGCCAATCCAATCCTACCAAATATTCATCACAAGACGTAAATATACAGTCCAGTATTTCAAAATATTAATTTTACTAAACACTCATTCTAAATTCAAAATATTATATTATACAAAATATTCGTCAGAAGATGTGTACATAACGTCCAGCACTATAAAATATTCATTCTATACAATATTCAATCTAGATTCGAAATATTCAATTCTACAAATTTTCATCAGAATACGCATACATTACGTCCAGCACTACGAAATAATCGTTCTTCAAAATATTCAATCCTATAAACATTCATCATAAGACGCTGACGTAACGTCCACTTCAAGACCCAGGGCTGGCCAACATTGCGGTGGGAGTTACTGTACGGGAGATTTTCATGTAATGCTTCAATACATCAATACTTTACAATCAGCAGTTCAAGAGCACGTATATGATCCGTTAACACGGCTACGTGAATACTGTTGCAATAATATGATTACAAAGTTTCCACAGGGCATTCGATTGCTGGTATCTAATCCATCTTCAAGATGTGATGAAGCATAAGTTATGCAATCACGTAATCATATTTATCTTTCGTGACTAAGTTACTTCATTTTTCTTCAGTTACCTCTTTCACAAGATCTTCGAAACCTCCACTACACTACGTTCTCCACTGCACTACAAGCAAATTGCAAGCAGACACCGCAATTGAAAGTGTGCGTAAGTTGAAGAACACGACTTTACTTGTTGGTATGTCTCGAACACTGCCGCCGTTCATAAGGAACAATGTATCTCTCTTTAGAGAAATTTCCCTGACAATGATGCAATGAGTACAGGAGGTATGGTAATGCGTGTCCTTCTATGCTAGAGCGAACCTGAGAAAATCTTTTGGCGTCCTCGCCAAGTCATCTTCAATATAATAATACGCTTCTACCTACCGTTCCGTGACGCTTCGCCACTTTTCAAGTGAAATTTCAGGTCTCGAGCGAAGTATCCTGTATACGGGTTGCATGTTTTGCTATAAAAAGCCAGTCTTCGCGGTACATTTTAGTTTCCCTAATAGAGTTCAGACTACTCGCATTATCAAGAAGAAAAAATTGCTTTCAAGACCGGACTATCTCTGCCCTGAACCTTTTAACCTCTGCTTAACACTTGAGAGGACTACTTCTCATGGGTTGCTTTATCTAAAGTTTGTTTATCTAAATTTTCATTAAATTTTCGAGGGTTCTGCTAGTTCATATAAGTACAAGAGCAACAAATTCCTCATTCTATTTACCACACTATTGCGCTGTAATTTTAACTGACATAAGAGGCAATAAAATCTTCAATTCATCATAGAAATGCAGTAAAAGGCACTGGCTACTGATATGAAAACATTCTGAAGAGGTCAAATGTTAATAAAGGCGCGATTAAATTTATTTGCCACTCAAAATAACTCTTGGTGAAATTCATACCATTACATGAATGAAAATAAAACACAATTTTCAGACCAAGTAACCGTGGACAAGTGGGGATAAAAGTCAGAAATGTGGGAGGAGAGCGAAGAGCCGAGAGAGGAGAGAGAAGAGCCGAGTGAGGAGAGAGAAGAGCCGAGTGAGGAGAGAGAAGAGCCGAGTGAGGAGAGGAAAGAGCCGAGGAGGAGAAGCAAGAGCCGAGGAGGAGAGGAAAGACCCGAGTGAGGAGAAGAGGAAAGAGCCGAGTGAGGAGAAGCAAGAGCCGAGTGAGGAGAGAGAAGAGCCGAGGAGGAGAGGAAAGAGCCGAGGAGGAGAGGAAAGAGCCGAGTGAGGAGAAGGAAAGAGCCGAGTGAGGAGAAGGAAGAGCCGAGTGAGGAAAAGCAAGAGCCGAGTGAGGAAAAGCAAGAGCCGAGGGAGGCGAAGGGAAAGCCGAGGGAGGCGAGGCCCGGTGTCCAGTTCGCGCAGTCATACCGCCAAGTTCGCCAATAAAACTGAGAGCACCGCCGGAGCCGCGCAGAACTGCCCTCGCTGTTCAGGGCACGACGGAACATTTCACTTTTATAAGAGCTTCAATTGCACCGGACAAGTGCCGAGTCCGCCCGAATAAAAGAAAGGAGCTTCTTGCCTTCCAGTCCAGAAAATGAAGTTAAATTCGGAAAGCCAGAGAAGAGGGTGAAAAGGAGTGTCTGTGAAAAGAAAGTGTGCGTGTGAGTGCGCATGCGTGCGTGTGTACGAGTGTGCGTGCGTGCTTGTGTGTGTGTGCGTGTACGTGTATGTGTGAGGAAGAGAGAAAATGAGAATAAATATACATGGCAAATGTTTGTCCAAGAGCAAATGATAAGTCGATTGTAGTAACCCACGCTGCCATCTTCAGAAACTAGAATTCAATTACTGAAACCAAATCGAAATTTCTTTTTTTTACAATTCCAGAACGCAGCTGATGGCTTTGCTAATGATTAAGATACAAGTTACTATGCCTTTATTTTGGCGCGTCCGTTCGAGCTGGGAACTCGTGAAATGAATGAAAACTCATCAATCCTTCAATCACAATTTCAACTTGCACGAGAAAAAATCCTCTTGAAACTCAAACAAAAACCAGATGAACCTAATAAAAGGGGGAAAAATTCTTTCATTGTTTAAACTTGTTAATCATCTTTCCCTGCCCAGTTGAAATACAGCTGTCGTGTCCAATTTCATTTTGCCACAGAGGGAACTCGTTCAACCAATTCGAAAACTTGACACAAACATAAACTCTCCTGAAACATGCCAGAGCATTTTGTCTCGCGAAAATGGCTCTCTAACCAAATAATATTGTGCCATGTTCGCAACAGCGGCCGCGAAGAACAAAGCGAATTTTACTGAGCCAGTAACATCGGCCGACGGCAGCGAGCCAATACCAGCCCTAGTTTTTAGGGAGTTTTTCTTGCCCAACAAGGCTGGGACTTGGAGCAAAAATGTAACCAGTTCTTTTTTTGGAGTGCTCTCTAGGAGCTAGCCCACATAGGCCCATATTTCGCGGAGTTGCCCAAAAAATGAACACGGGCCTACGCCGTCTGGCGTTAATGTTTTCCGATCCGGGATTAAGAACTCCGGCGGCAGGCGCTGCGGGGCGGCGCGAGCCTTTTGCTTAATTGGACCCATTTGGAGATGAGGGGTCCGCACTTTTGGGGGCTGCCCCGCGCCTGCTGGTTGAAACTACCACATGCGAAGGTCGTGGTTTAAAATTGGCGTATCAACAAAAGAAAAAGTCACACCACCATCAAGGATATTTGAGCTTGACGTTTGGCGTTACTATAATGGAGGTGTTTACTATAGTTGGAGGTTTTCGTGTTAAATAAAATTGTGGATCGAATGCTAGGCAGGAATTTGGAGGTGATAACTCTCAGTCAAATGAGAGACCATAAAATTGAGCATAACATCCCACCTCTCATGAAATTCCCCAATTAAAAGTTGCAGAAACGGCAATTCCAAAACTGATAGCTCTGCGCGAATTATGCACACGCCCATAAACTATTTAAATGGAAGAAAACCATCCGTGAAATGAAACGACAGGTTTTCTGCTCTACGAGCAAACAATGCTTCACAGTACTGATAACTGTGCTAAGATATTAATGGAAATAGTGTCAAGTATTTTTTCCGTAAGTCTCTAATAAAAAATTCTCAAAGAATATGAAACTTGGGTTGTCACTTTCATTTAAAATATCGGCTTATGACTTCATTAAAGGCTTTTATAAATTCGTAAATTTTGCTGTGCCTGGTACACATCTAAGTGCGTCGGAATGACTTACTATTCTCTTTGCTGCAAGGTAGCTGAACACCTTGAATAATATCTTATGACGATGTGCAGCTATGGTATAAGATAGACGTTAAAGGATAAGATATTAATGGTACATTGTGCTCGTACATGGGCATAAAAATTATGTTATTCTGTACAATCTCTGATTGGCTAAAAGATACGATTATTGATCACATTTTCTCCTTTATTCTTCTAAGTAAAAATTCCCTTTTTTAATTAACCGATTAACTTTTCCTGAATACATAAAAAATTGATGAGTGCAAGGTCAAAATATTCAATTATAGAATTGGGGTCTTTGCAACTCATTTCAGGTCCTGTAATTTAAATAAGAATTAAACGTTTCTCGCAATGGTACCCGATCAATACCTCATACTTCGAATTATGCGTGCAATACGAGTAGACTTTTGTCCAAGAGGTACGAGTCTAAGTTCGGGACAAAACAAAAATTACATGGAAAATGCACGCATTCGGAGAATGCAACTTTAAATTATAATTTCATTCAAATGAATGCTGAAGTAATTGGCAACAAGTAAACAAAGTGGATATTTCCGAAACCAATGGAGACGTAATTTAATATTTCTAAGCCACAGTGAAGTCTTCTGGATGATTTCGTGGTCGAGTGAGTGTAGCCAACTGAGAGGGAATCTCAGATTTGGGCACCGTTGCGGCCAGCCAAAGGCCTACACCAAAATACCACTGTTGTGCACGAAATGTTTGGTTGTATCCGAAGGCTAACAGTCATCGTTTGAAAACATTTCGAAAGCGAGAAAACTAAAGAGCCTTTTCACTCGAAGTGACATGCTTTTCTCTAAATGGTTTACCTACTGTTTAATGGAAAAAATTCACCCTGATATGTTTAGACAAAAGTGAGAAAACGCTCATCTAGAGCATCACCAATGAGAACTTCTTACATTGAATTTAAATGCACCACAATTATATAAGTCAATTTCTTGTTCAAAATTGCTTGATTAAGTATACGTATTAAAAAGCTTTCTGATCCATTAATCTCGTGACAAGTTACTTTCAGAGTATTTTTACTTCCGTAAATCCTTTGGAAATACGCGGATTCTAGCGCTATTTCCATAAAATAACATAACATAAAATAACAATTCTTCCAGTTAGTTACTGCTTGAAATCCAGTGTGCGTTAGCCAGGGATTTATTTGCATAACAGAATTGACTTTTTCAGGCTTGGTATCCAAACTGAACAGGGTTAAAAGTGAACTTTCCACTAATTACAAGCGTTTTCAATCTCAGCATAATGGATGTATTGATCGAACGTTATGAAACTGTTTCAAGATATTGCAAAAACTATGTTCAGCAGTATAAGATCCTGCTTATTTCACTCATTTTCATATTTAAATCCAACAAAAATAGTCGTAACATATTTATATCTCTCTCCAAAATTGACTTGTAATCAAGTAAAATTATCAAAAAATTGAAAGTAGCACTCTGGACCAGTCTTTGAAATATTTCTTAAATTGTGTTGCGTTTAATTGCACGTTGGTGTGAGCTCAATCTGAAGCAAGACATTCCAGGCTCCTGGCTGGAAACGTGTCATCTTTTTCACCAGTTGCCAATCCAAGAAAAAGAATTACTTAGTTTAACTGACGATAAAATTATTTTCAGTATGCTAAAGAAGACTATGAAGTACGAAAACGAAGAGGAGCTCTATATTTCAGCTTTGTATTTTAGAATAAAAAAGAAGAAATGCAAATTTTACGGTTCACTATACACTATTACCTAACTGTTCGGTGATCTAAACATCATGGACACCACACTTGCCACATATTCAGCAGTCACCAGCACTAGCTTGGATCTCTGATGAGGCGATTTGGAAACTTCATCACGCAGAATTGTTACAAACATAAATAAATCCATGCTCTGACCATTGACTGTGTAAATTTATTGAGAAATTTTATCTTCCTCCAGGAACACTTAATGATTCCATGCACTTCAAGTCCAAGGCAATTTACAAGCCTATAGTTGGTTTCACATGTGACCTGCAATCTAGAGCCTCCTTTTCCAAGTCACATTCGCTTAAAACAGAAAGCCTTAGGTTGAGACTCGCTCGTTCTTCGGGAAATGGCAAAAAATGACAAATAAATCCTATAATGGTACATAATTATCAGCTTTCCTCGCATCTCGTGAGTCATCGCCTGCACCTTTAACTGCAGGAGTAGAAGAAGTGGCAGAAATTGTAGCATTGGACAATATTTAAAAAGTTGTGGTCGTCTAGTTGTGAGACATTTCTAAGCCCTTCAAGTCCACATTATGATGAAACTGGATTGGGTGAAAATATAAGAATTCAGTAACTATGACAATACACAGGTACTTCACTGCGAAAAGAGCAGCCAATCCCGTCTCTGACTTTGCAGACGTGTTTATAATTGTTGTTCAAAACATAGAGAAACACGAGCGGCCTATACGACCGTACTCTTGATTAATAAACGCATGATTAAATTTTAATTTTAAAAGCAAGCTGCATGGAGCGCTGCTATGGCTTGCAGCGCAGGCCTTTACGTGGAAACGTGAAGGCAGGCGTCCTGCTCTGCAGCTCAGCTCCGAATGAGAAGCGCCCCACTAATTTCAACAAAAAAGTGCCAATTACTAGACGCCGGAAAAATTTCTCTTACAAAGTGTGGGGCGCAATGACTCCTAAATGAAGCAATTTTCTAGATATTAGAGGGAATGGTGGGTTCTTATTAATGGGAGGTTGAACGTTACCGAAATGACAGGAAAAAAGGCGCGTATAGAACACGAACGCGATGGTTCAGCTTCACAAGCGGTACTCAGAAATGCAATTGGAACAAGAATCACGAGGGGATGCGTCAACAAACGGCAAAAAGAAAAACAACAGAAAACAGTTACGCGGGAGAACCCCTTTGAGCAAAAAAGTCGAATGAAGAAAAAGCCCAACTCGTCATGCAGTTTCGAGAACCCTCCTACACAAACACTCGCCAAAAACTGGCCAGGGAGTTCGGTCCCCTGTAAAAAAGGGAGCTGCAAGTGTTGGGGCAGTTTGTGAGCAACAGTTTCTGAAGAGCTGCTCGAAGTTTGGGCCGTGATGGCGGAGCGGAGCCAGCACAGCACAGGAACAATTGTGGCCGCCCGCTGCTCAGTCGAGCGCGCTGGACTGCCGCTGGCCTTCCTCTCCCTAGCGGAGACGGTGATCTGCGCTTTTATCAACACACGACTCTGCTGGGGCTTTTCGGTGGGCATTCTAAGCCTGAATTCAATTGTGAAATTAGTTAATTTAGCTATGCACAATTGTTACCATACTTATTCAATTAATAACAAAAGCAGCAGTGGAGTATAGATTGCAGCGCTTCAGTGACTCAGACTATGTCGCACCGAAATAAAAGGAGCCACCATTTCGTGTGGCCTGTAGAAGAGAGGGAATCTACACAAAAGGTGCGTTCCCGCACAAGATCCCATGTAGAAAGAAACAAGTTAAAAATGAAGATGAAGGAATGATGAATAATTATCAGTGAACAAGGCAACAATGGAAGGAAGCAAAGTGGGCACGAAAGATAGGAATCCCGAATGCCTAGCTACAGCTAAGGTAACCTAACATTGCCCCCTTGGAAAGCCAGTCCCCATGGCATAGGAGAAATGAACCGAACTCACCTAACCCTTTTGACTACCCTATACATACTGAGGGATTATTTAATTAAAACATGAATAATATTCATCTTTGTACTAGGAGTATATTGAATTCATATCCATAATGAAAGATGCAAACATTCCTTGACACACCAATAATACTATCATTCAATAGCACAAACTTACGTGCTTCTAACTTACTGGAGCAAAATGAAATCTGAACTATTTCTCACATTTTCCACAAATCTAAAGACCACATTCACTAAAATTTGAGAGGATAACATCAATATTGCAACTAATTTTTAGTGGACACCATGTTCAGTTGTCGAGAATTAGTTGCCAAATAATATTATTTCACTATTGATGTAAGGCCCTGTTCCAGACACAGTAGAGAACCTGGCGCATGAGAAGACAAGCAGCCAGCCGTGCTAGCTCGGCACATTCGCGGTCAGCTCTTGGAGGTAACAAGTGCAGTCATCAGAGTCTCCACGAAGAATCTCTGCATCTCAGAGTCTCTGCATCACAGAGTGTCTGCATCACAGAGTATCCACAAATAATTCAAAGGTCAGCCCCAGCGCAAAGAGCGCTCTGTGATATGCAGTAACGGCGCNGTCTCTACATCACACAGTCTCTACATCACACAGTCTCTACACCACACACTCTCTACATCACACAGTCGCTACATCACACAGTCCCTACATCACACAGTCCCTACATCACAAAGTCCCTACATCACACAGTCTTTACACCACACAGTCTCTACACCACACAGTCTCCACAAATAATTCAAAGGACAGCCCCAGCGCAAAGAGCGCTCTGTGATATGCAGTAACGGCGCCTGCCTGGAATGAAGTGCCACGATATCGACTCTCGCTGACCTTCATCGATACAATTATAACTCTCTTGATTTTTTTCCACGAAGATTAAGTTTGAATTTTTTCCAAAGCAGCTACATTTTTTAACGAGAACGACTGTGAGAAAAACCACACCGCAGATTATAATACGATCAAGGTGATGGTATTATTAATCTAACTTGAATGCATCAATATATCAAGTGTTCGGGATTTATTAGTGGAGATATTTGTGTGAACCATATGTGCAATAATTTGACGTTAAAACACATGTACTGCCGGTTTTTGACGTATGAAATAGATTGAGAGCCTTTCAAGTTCTTAGTTGCATGCATCTTTGACTTCAGGTGAAAAACATTTTCACTCTCTTCTTAAATTACGAAAGAGCAAGCAGTGCAGAACTTTTAAAACTAGAAATACATACGTTCGCAGCGGTCGTTAGTCGATACTAACATCATGTAACATTCCAAAACATTCGGTTTCAATTGTGATTCTTCAGATGCATGAACATCAAAAAACATTGTCCATTTGAAAAGTTATTTAAACACAAGGTTCATTTTTGGAATGGTAAGCATACCTCAAGGATTGATATACAGATTACTATAGACTTTAAGCCCACTGTAACTAAGAATGGACATAAAATGAGCGCTTTAGATCAGTCGCAGCCTGAAACAAATTGGGCTCTGGCATGGAGAGACGAATGTAGCGCCTAGTTGATGGAGCGTCCCCAGACGCATGCCCCCACACGACGTGTTGTGTTCAACGAAGATCGAAAATTTCCTTTTCAGAACGCGATCCAACTGAAAGTGTTAATGTCCTCTCTGCGTATTATACACGTAGCAGATGCCGATTTAAAATTTATTTCTGAATGCAGGAATAATATCTTCACCATTCAATTTTCAGTATTTACCTGACCCGCTACTCCGAAACTGATGACGTATGATCTTTCCGCTACGCAGCGCACTAAAAAATGTCGAAAAGGAGCAGGTTCTAGGGTGACAAGTAGGATATGGAAGGTTAAACTTAGGGCACATACCGCTAGAGAATGATTCGAGTCTCGAACTCCGCTACCGGAATAATGGAGTCGCAGGGCAAAACGCGGCACCGTCCGGATGTTGCAGATATTATTCCAACCGTTTAATTCTCGACTAGTTTTAAATTCGGATGAACCGCAAGCCAGGGCCTCCTACTGACTTCAAGTTAGGCCACCACGTCTGTAAAGTGCGCCATGAGACCTGTAGTTACCACACATAATATTTAATAAACTAATAAGCAGTTAAGTTCAATAATAGCTTAATACGAAAACTTTATCCTGAGCACATGAAAACACTGGAGTGGCCATTCAGCAAAGGTGCTGAGGAAATGCGTTATTACCCTCAATATCACACACCAGAAGCTGAAAGGTGAGACGTAGTAATGATGAGTCGGGACAGTGAGATGAGGTCATGATGACTTTGGACAAAGAGCAAGACGAGGTCATGACACAGGACAAACAGCTGGCCGAGGTCATGACACGGGACAAACAACTGGCCGAGGTCATGACACGGGACAAACAACTGGCCGAGGTCATGACACAGGACAAACAACTGGCCGAGGTCATGATGGCCTGTCAGGAGTGGCACACAAAGCCACCTCCGTAGAGGCCGACATAAGCCGCCGCTCCGCAGTAGAGCTAAGGTCTCAGCAGTGGTGATGCGGCCGGCCGCCATCCAGCCACCAAAGAGCGGCGAAAATCAAGGACAAGGAGCAACTACCTGCGGGAAGCAGGGGCAAGAGATCGCCGTTTTGTTAGGACTCTCCAGCGATTACACTGGGCAGAAAGAAGGCCTCAACTCCACGAGGTCTTCCGTAAAGCACTGTCGAAAAATTTGAAGCCGATTTGTTTTTGCCGAGTTCTACTGCTGAGATCGTCTGAGGTGACTGCGGTTCTAAATTTTGAGGAATAATAATAATAATAATAATAATAATAATGATGATGTGCATACTTCACATCATTGACTCGATTCAAATAAATGCCATCATTGCAGTGGTCGTCCAGGGCATGATGGGGCTAGTGGGCCGCCAGGCGCGTAACCTAAACACGGCAATTGAAACGCTTCAGTTCAGTAGTGCACGGAAGTCAGTACACTTTGGCCCGCTAGTGTGGGGGGAAAGTCTATATTAGCTCATCTTCAATATTCTATAATTTTTTTATTTCATTATTCCCAATGAAAAGACCGCCTGATATCTGCAATTCAAAATTTTCATTCATACATTCAGTTAGAAAACGCAAATCGTTCGAATTACAGACTAAAACAGAATAAATCATTTGGTCAATTCGAATTTCATTTCCATACAATAAATTAATTTTTTATTAATATAAATCAGGCAAATGACTTTAATCCAGAAAATCGCAGCCCTGACTAGCAAAAGTATTCCTATCGATTGTACTAATATCAATATGACAGAACTAATATCAAGTTCATCATCGGAGCTCGCTGTACAGCTTTCAACCAGTATTTTGAGTAACTGGGATACAATATCCAATTGGGGATAATGGTTTGAATTTGTGCGACTGACAAGAACGTTTGATTTACCTGGCGAGAGACAATGCGACTCTACAGCTCTAGTGGCTCTCCTCACTTCCATTTTAAAAAGGAGCTCAACGAAGCCCCGGCTTCTCCATCAGTAAATCTTGCACAAAATGTGCCAAATAAAATGAGGCAATGCAGGATCGTTTGTTGTCATAAACGTTTAACGACCAAATATTTTTGCGATAAGGCTACATTTAGGTTCTGCAAAAATAAAAAAGCATCAGCCAAATGAAACGGGGCAATTATGTCCCTTTGATGGCTAAAGGATTATCTCTGACCGTGTCTGTTGAATGTTTCCTCACTTTAATTTTGAAGCGAGACCAACTAAGTTGTGGCTTTGAGAACACTGAGCCCTGCGCCAAATATAATGAAATGAAGGCAGCGCCGTTTGATGCTGCCTTGTTAACTGCGGGGATCATGAAGCGCCAGGCAGCGGACAGGAGTGCTAGGTCGGCCCAACATATGGACGCTTGTTAGTTGGCGGGCAGCATCACGGCCTTGCTGAAGCAAACGGCTTTTTGATCAGTGGTAGGTGGAATGATCATTACATATAATATCACTACATATAATATCACTACATATAATATCACTACATATAACATCATTGCATGTGCACATATCATTACAAATAATATCATAACATAATTATCTAATCAAAGATATGAAAATACATATATATAGAATGAGTCACACGTGTGTGTCTACGGAAAAGCCTCGAGGAAATTCAGCAGCTTACAACTAAATCAAAGAAATGCAAATATGTTCATCATTATTATTATTCCTCAAACTTTAGTACCGCAGCCACCTCAGGCGATCTTAGCAGTGAAACTCAGTAAAGACAGTTTTAAGAAGTATTAATTTCACATAGTGGCCTTCAATGTTTTATTATTTTGCTCACTTGTCTCTTCAATGAAGATATCGCATAACATTCGGTTTTAGGCTTACGTTCAATTTCAAGTTCAGTTCCCGTTTCACCCTAGAACGGCAACCTCAGGTATCCAATACCCCGTGGTTTAATTTTTTATTTTTTTATTATGGACTTACACCGAAAGTCTTTCCTTCAGAATCTTAGATTTAGGGCCACCATTCTAGGTGAAAGTTCATTTTCATTCTCAAGTCAATTTTTTGTTCACAAAATAAATTTTTCTCGAAATTGAAGTTATAAGAATAGCTCGGGAATCCAACTTATGCCCAAGGGTTTCAAGTCTCCGAAATCCACAGAAGGACAATCCCCTCAGCGCGTCCTCCAGAAGCGTGTGAAGACATGCGCATGGGAAGCGTTAAACGCCGTGCGTTTGCAGGCCAAGGCAGAGAGGAAGCACAGCAGATCCTTCCGTTGCACGCCTTGTGCAACTGAGACCGCTTGTGCAACTGAGACCGCTTGTACTTGTCCAACTGAGACCGCTTGTGCAACTGAGACCGCTTTTTCAATAAACGATCTCTCCTCGCGCCACCAGAGATTTAGGCTCCAGGTCTACACAGATCTCGTGAACAGGCGGAAACTGGACACAAATTCCCACCAAGATATTCCCAGCAAGAATTCCTGCCTTGGAACCTTAGAATTCCCAAGAGGCGAGTCAGAGCCTTTGGTGGCAAGAGACCACCCAGTTCAGTTGGACTCGCAAGGTACGAAAGCGACCGTTTCTGCAGAATACGAGTTTCCCTTCAATGAATCAAATGGCCGAATTTACATAAATATATAAAACACTTTGCATTTCCTCTTGAAGTACAAAACTTCGAGTAAAGAATAGACTCCACAACTACGGCAGCTTACGTTGCAGTAGCCTGATCATGCGCGAGGAGAAAAGGGGGCGGATTCTTCACAAAAATAAACTTGTTGAATAAACCTCAAAGGTCGTTCACATGATTTTAACATAATTTAGGAGAAGAAACCTAGTACTTCTTTGAAATTCACATTAAATCAGCCAGCATACATTTATACTTTCCCGTACTGTATCTTGTTTTGAAATAGCGTTACGTAAAATAATATTAGCGAATAAAAAAATTTCATGAGCCTCACGACCAACTTTTGGGAGCTCAGGACGAAACGGAGATAAAGGCAGCAATGATTAATAATATGTATGAAAATTGATGGTCAATCCAAGACACCCAAACTCGCTACATAATGCGGCTAGTTTCTATAGGTTGCATTCTCAATATCGCGTCACGTAAACGTCAGAAAGCTCCAGTCGCGCATCCTTGCAAAAATTTTGCTCCCGAAAATATCAAGTTCAGTAAATTTCAAACGATGCTGCTGTACTGTATTAATAAATAAAGTTTAATACAACACCACCATGAAGATAAAACAACGTCATACAACAAAAAGGGCTTCAAAAACGTGTGGTCTAACACGGCGTTATACTGGTAGCCAAAGGCTCTCAGGGTTTCCGGAGCCCGACATTAATATTAAACAAAACATACAGAGAACAGAATATGATATATGTTTGGCCAATAAGCAGCGCTTCGTAAAAAAACTGAGCACTTGATCATCATGGAACGGTAGTATAGGTTTCGAAAAATCGGCAATCAGTAATTGCAGATAATACGATTAATAAAGAAGCCCTAGAGAATTAGAAGGCCGTATTTGAGGCTGGCTTTGTTTCAAATCGAATTAAAATCAGGAATCCGTAATTTTGTTACACGGTTATGAAGTAGAGTAATATTTATACTCTTGGAACACTATGACTTTCACAACAAATGAAAGTGTTTTCTCCGTTTTAGGTAGCCATATTACCTTTGAAATCGTTTCCTTTTCATACGTGTACGGTAAAGTCACTAACGATATCCAAGTAGAATCCATGGAGAAAAATAAGAATCGGATCCCAATAACAGAACCATACGTCAGCATACCCACACTTCAGAACGCAATTCAAAACAGGAAGGATTTTTTTGGAAAACACGATATCGAGTCTAGATGGAAACAACTCGCTCAAATCGTCAAGAAGGGGAGAGAGAACTTCCCAAATAGGAGTGCCAGCGTTGCGAGTTATCGAGTTGTGGTCTCACTTCAAGGCGAGGTGATGTGGCTCCAAGTTTGTTCTCCTTGTTTGCTCAATAGGCCTCTCATGTGCCTGCAAGGAATACTGTTTGCACAATGCAACACTTGAGCACAAACATGGCATGCCAGCTTCCCAGAATTCTCGCAATGATCGCCTATTTACTCGTTGCCGTGGCAACTGGCGGGTGCAAAGGTTTTTTTCAGTCGAGCAGTCTCAGCACGTGGGTGCACTTATGCAAGGTATAGAATCGAAATCGCGGGTTATTTTTCATCAAATGCACACTAAAAACAACTTTATGGATAGATTGGACATGTTCTTGCTGGCTTAATATGATCTCGAATGGCCAAAATAAAGTTATTGCTGTCCTGAAGACCCAAAGGACTGTGCAGTGAATTTGGGTGCACGGTCATTCTTGCTTCGTCATGCATCGTGAGGTGGGATGAATATTAACACTTTATCAAAAATATCAATGAATTTGGATCTATAAAAATGATTTAATTCATGTACTTATATCGGAGTCGGTACCGAGCAGTTTTTTTGTTAGTAGCATAACAGATAACGAAAGCCAAGTATATTGTACGCATTTCCTAGAAAATCTCAATATTAAAAATAATAGAAAATAACAGAGTTGCTTGAACACATTTTATGATTAATACCATGTTACATTATCCTTTAGAATACTTTTCGTTTTCTACAAAAGTTCAATTTGGGGTCGCAGGAAATGCATCACCTCTACGCATTATTACGCTTGTGTAAGAACTTATGAATTGGCATCGGGTCGGTCGTGAAATTTTCCCGCGCCTTTATGCAAAACAGTTCCTGCAGCTGACAGCTCGGAGTCGCAGCTATGAAAGAAAATTCTGATAATACCTTCGGAATTGGCTGACTCGGCTAAAGCGTAACGTACTGCAACAACAACAGGCACGAACCAAACATCATGCTTAAAAACTACGGTTTTTGAATAGCTAAAGAGAACCCATTATAAAAAGGTGTGCTCGAACCCAATCATAGGAAAATATGAGCGTCAAAAAAGAATTCAACTAAGCCCAAGGAATGAGAAGTCGTCGCTCTGAACAGCAGCAGCAACACCAAGTCTTAAATACAGCATGCTAAGTGGGTTCGTGTCCGTCTTCCTTAAGTACATATCTTTAGCTTGAAGTCAAATGCTCCACGAAGGCCCTACTGCATTGTACAGCAAGCCACTCACCTAAAACTTTCTCCAAATTATTTCCTTCGAGAAATTCCTAGCAAGCGCCGCTTACAGGTATGCGTCACCGTCACCTTTTTCGCAGGATTTATGGTTCGTGCAAGCATCGCTACCAGCGCTCAGTCACAAAAGTAAACGGAGAGAGTTTTGCAGACCATCTTTGTAATGAAGGACGTCCTCTTACTCAGTTTTACACGTTATTCGTCTACTAGGCTAACATGTTTCCCCACGAACGTACTTAGTTATTCATTTGACAATTATTGGCATCTGGAGTTTCTGTTCTGTGCATACAGTTGGTACATCCGTGGCTGTTCAGATGGGCCATCAGGACATTACGTAGTCTTTGTTAGATTAATAGGGTTTTTTGAAACACACAGAAACAACACGTTCTGGAGCTGAATATGAATACCGGCAAAGACAATTTCAAAACTATTATCGCTCTATGACCAGTTCTCTTAACGCTTGTATTTTGGAAGCCGAAAACCTGCAAAGGATTGTATGCTATTGCTTAATAACTGGCGTAGTGTTCGGTCATACGCTAAGTGTCAGACACTCCAGTGTATAAAAAGTACGGAAAATATGAAGAAATGTTTTAAAAGTAGAACATTGCAAAATGATAATGAGTAGTCATGCTTCAACAGTTAAAGAGAACCGTGCAATAAAATGTCGCTATATGTATGCAAGTGGGACGTTCTGGCATAGCGGTTACATACAGAATGATCCGTAACCTTTCTTGGTTAAAAAAAAGCACGAAACGAAGGAACGTACAAAAAATTTTCAACCTGAAACAAAGTATAATAAAACATTATACATATATACAGCTTGTAAATAAGAACGCATTTCCCAATCCTTCATTTATTTCGCTCTCATTAAGCCGACAAATGTCTGGGATCATTTTGCAGCACTCGTGTGGAGTGGCGGTGCATGGAGGGGCTGAGCGAGCGTCCCACTGGAGGCCACCTTTGCATGACTCCGATGGATGAAGCGCTCAGCCCTCATGTTCTATAAAAGAAAAGAATGTGGCAAAAGAACGGGCCAAGTGGCCCATCTTGGGGTTCTACTCAAGTGTTGTGCCGTCAGACATCAATCATGCACGGGCATTCGATTAGAAGAGAAATAGGAGGGGGTATGGAAGTCTAAGAAGTGCTAATATTACCACCACGTTATTAGTCTATCATGGTGCGTTATAGGTTGGGGAGGCAGAGGGGAATCGTTTGGAATAAACCGACCATGCCCTTAAAGACCATAATAATAAAATTCAAAGCTTCGATAATTTGGTATTAGCCATTCAACAGCACGAGACTATGAATTCTCCTCTCGCCATCATTCACTTAATATTTCCTTCTTTGTGTTTTATCTCTGCTTAGTCAAAGCTAAATTTTCCATATTCTTTGCTCTGTCACACTTGAACACGACAACCATTCTCCAATCCAACTTAACTGGAAAAGCATATACGGATCAAATCAAGCTTCACGGAGATCCACTCGCACATCATAGCAAATTTTCTTCTAGACGTGACCTGCCCACGCAATTCTCATATTGGTTTCAGCGTTGAATGCCATTCGGTTTCAGTAAGCCGGAGGGAAAATATCCCGAGCCCGTTAAAGAAGCCTCGGAGCATCACGGCAGGCAGCGCTCGCTATTGAGGCGTGGAGCAGCCAGCAGGGCGGTACCACGTAATCAATGGGCTCCTGAACTGGACTCCGTTGTTGACCACAATTAGGCACTTTCGGACACGCTGCTTAATAAATCGCCTCACAAATGTGAGCGAATAAGTCGAGACATCCTGAGCTTACGACGCGCGTTATCAGTCGCAATGGTATTACGCCAAAAATTAGCTTTCATATCGCGTAAATTCGAAAATAAATAAATTTATAACTTTTGTTTTAACGTATACCATTATTTAACGATTGTAGTATACCCAATTTTTTAATGTACAGCTTTACTAAGGACAGCAAATTGGCTCTTATGACATCAAACACGGCGTCTTAGTAGTATACCCGGCTCGAAAGTTAACCCGTTATTTGCGCGAGACTGATTTCCCCAGTCCTTGATAACACTCACCAGCGACCTATGACTGTGGAGATCAGCCTTAAAAATGGTACGCGTATGACATGGTACTGACGAGATCATCCCACGCAACAAAAGAGGTTGATAACCACACAAATCCTGTGAGCCCAGCGCCACGTGCGAGCGAGCCATACCGTTGACTGGTATCTCAGAATACCTCACAGGTAGACGTGGGCAGCTCTACATGCATAGGGATAATTGAAAATAATGTGTTTGTGCTTTTCATTTATCGACCCAAGCTTTTGCATGCATAAGCAGCGTGCATTTTCAAGGGAACAAAACAATGCAAATTTCGGAAGTACCACCTGCGCGTCCATGAATGGGCTGTGAACGTAGCCTATTTACGGATGCGCAGGTGATACTTGAGCGTGCGAAAGCTAGGGTTGATAAAAGAAAAGAAACAGTCGTTGATTTCAATGATCCCTACAAGATAGATCCTGGGCGTCCCTTATTTAAATACATTTGAAATTTGAACGTGGAAAACACTATGTAACATGATTTTTTTCCTGACAATAGAGTGTTATTTCCCAACTCTAGTATTATACAGGGCAGCCCAAAAGTAAGGTACCCTTTCATGAAATTGTGGCCTAAACATCTAAACATTTGTTGAAGGATCAGTGCTAACGCTATCAGTGAGAGTACCTTACTTTTGGGCCACCCTGTACAGGGTGTCTCAAAAAAAGTTAACCCCATTTCAAATAGCTATAACTCAAAAGCTATTGAAGTTCTAAAAATTTAGAAAGGTGCACAATATTTATCAAATATTCTACAGCTGTGTGGGAAAATTTAAGTTAAATAGAAGAGGCTATTTCTGGAACTGAGTAATTTTTCTGCAGAAAGATTTCTCTACTGCGAGAAACATTATAGAACTAAAAACTTGCACTGTCATCCCAACACCACATATTGAATTTGCACGACGCTGAAGATACGTGAACTTTGTGCACAAAAACATTGATACGCACGTGCAGCGAACAAACCATCAAATTCGTGCGTACCTTCACTTCAACACCCAGCTCAAGAGGGGCAGCGCATATTGGAGTCTCATGGCGATGCGCGGTGCAGCTCCGTTCATTTGTAGAGGAGCAGCAGCACACAAGTGCTCCACGAGCGTTTGCTTTCAATTTTACAGGAAAGTCAGTCGCACGACTTGGCGAGCTGGCCGACCAGCGGCGACGTCCTTCCAGGAATTGCCTCCAACTCAAAATTGCTGGTAGCGTTGCTGGAACGTTTGTGCGTTCAATTTAGGTTCACTTGTATAAAATTCTCGAGAAGTATGTATGCGAGATCTTCCATCAACACTATGTTAGGTTAAACGTATCATTCTAATCTAACGTGCTCAGAATTAAACATTGGCTCAAAAGAAGCTGATTCAGACACCAAATTTGATGCAAACCAACAGCCAAGTTGTGAAGAATATTCGACAGCGCACGGTTTTTGGCACGTCTCGACAATTGGAAGCATGAGTTTCTGACAAGCGAGCGTCGCATTGCCAAGCAAAATAGACCCAAGAAGTACAAGTAAATTTGCTTCAGGTCTGACGAGAGCCTCGAGAATTTACATTCCAGCTGGGAGCGAGAATATTCAAGTCGGCTGGCAGCGCTGCAGACTCTGGAATTACGCAATAATAACACCCTATGAACTTGGCCACCGGCGCGGTCCTGGAACAACACGAGCCTCGGTATGGTGTCATGTACTCCTAAGATAAATATTATGTAAAAGAGAGATAAATTTTAATGCCTGTTCATGCCGCAAAAACACACGCAAGTGCACCTAGTAATTCATAATCGCTTTTGAAGCACTCGTTCCTACTTTTTCTCAAAGGAGAGGTACGGTGGGACCGTGAAGAGGCTGCCAATTGCCAGTCACGTACGAGAAATACAAAACATAATTTTCGTATTTTCTGCAGTGAGCAAAAAGCGATGTAAAAGGAGAGAGCGAAGACGCTGGAGATTCCTTTCCTCTAATTTCCATGTGCTGAATCACTGAGAAGTTGAGGTAGAGAGTAGGAGGGAAACCACCTACTGCTCTGAACCCAAGAACTGCAAATTTTAACGCGCGGGGCTATAGTCAAGTGGAAGTCAATTAGGAGAGCCTTTGAAAATGTTTCATCGAAGGCGCAGCTTTTGCGTCTAGGAGCTTTTCGTGCGATGAGGTGCGTGGATTGCGTGGTGCGTTAGTGCTGCGTCCATGAGCGCTGACTGCAAACAAATGCGAAGTGTGACCGTAATTTGCATTTGTGTGCAGCTAAATATTGAGTCGCTCACTGCAACGATACACATTCTGAACATAGTTAGTTGGTGAGTGCCATGGATGTGGAGTCGTATCTCAAGTGTAACGGATGATATAACTCGTCGTATAGAGTCTTCTGTCAAACGCAGGTCAAGGGATAAGCCATCCTTTGAAATATGAAGCTTCATCCTTTCAGAAAATTTGACCTCTTGGGAAGCAAAAGTTCAAATAACAACTATCCATTGTAAAGAATACCTACATAGACATTCTGCACAGGAGCTACCAAGCTGTGCACGTACTTCAGTGCAAGAGAAAAGACAAAAGGAATCTTTTCCGATCAGAACAGGCTTTTCTTCGGGCGACGATTCAACAGAATCCTCCCCGAAACTCACATTTCCATTAGGAAATGTCGGAAAGATCCAAACCGTAGTGCAGATGCGGAAACGCGCAGCAGCGGACAGCCATCCGAGCAATTACGGGTCCGAATATCGAAAGCCTCCCTCCTTGCATTCGGGGACAAGGGTTCTTTTCGAAATAAAAATGTGAAGGCATAAAAATTTCTACCTAAATTGTTGTCGGGCTTCGTTATAAAAAGGCAGATTTCGTTGGGTAATAATATCATAAGATTCGACATAGTTTTGATCTTTTCTAGGAATTTTTATTCCTTCGATGCTCACGCTAATAGTGCTGGTGCACATTAATTAAGGAACAATTATAGTATATACCAATTATTAACATTCGTTATCAGTGCTCATCAAAATAATCGCATGAAGACCTCATTCGAGACGTTTCCTGTCATGTGACCCAGTGGTGAGCCGTCTTACCTTACGAAATTAGCATCACGGATGCAGACTTCACACCCATTGCAACGTAGGACGTACAAATTTGGAAATCTGTGAAAAACGTCACCAGTTCATGGGCGAGGTAAGGTAAGCCTAGAGAAGTAAAAGTGCTTAAAATGAAAAACAGACACGGGCGAAATGTTGTGAAAGAGACTGTGCTGATAATGGATCATAAAATTCAAATTCCTCAAATTCAGTGAAAACTGCTAAAATAAGAGAGAATTATTGGATATTGGAACCAAGGATAGCTTTTATTCATCAAATACCTCATGAATGGATTATTAGAGCATGGTCTCGACAAGCATCCAATAGCACATGAATAAGCAGATCAATTACTACGATTGTGAGAAGCCTCCGTTATAATCATTTGAACAATAGTTGAGCTCAACTCGCTCTCTGTTACGGCAGGCATCACAACAGTACTCGATGAACACATTTATTTGCAGTACAAATGTAAGAGGGACACAATACGCAATCGTGAGACACGCTCAAAACTTTGAATGTCCCTCCAGCAACACCCTTCTGCTTCAACTACGACAGCAGCTCTTAGCAAAATAAACAACCTTGTCTTGCAAAGCCCGGGTGATCTCCTATAATACCCAAGTCCTACAAGAGCAAGGAAGTAGTAAAGTTTAACTGCACTCCTGCACCGCATAGAGTACACGGTGCACACTGCGATACAAGGGAGTCAATGCCTGAATCTAGCCCTTTCCTACCATGTACACGGGCGCATTTTAGAGCGACAGTCCTCCGAGTGTGGTGGCACGCAGTCGATCATCGTCGCGTCCGTGTTCGCACTGGAGATGCTGCTCTAATATGAAAACAATGGAGGCATGGAAGTTGGAGTCTCAATATTGCACAGGCTGGCGAGTTCCTCACAGTTGGAGCTTAGCTTGGCAGGCCCCAAGTATTTAATTCGTCTATTTCCAAAATGCCGAACATGGACGACTGGGCTCCGCAATTCGGTCGATAGCATCGAGTTTCAGATGAAACTGCAAGGATTTTCGGAGTGCATCAAAAGCGGGGTATTGGAGGTAGTAACTTTGTTACACAAGACTGCGAGACCTTCGCAGATATGAACTCGTTTACCGTCGACATGTGAGCCAGGCACGAAAACAGCTATTCGAACCGTTGTAACTTAATCGCTTAATCTTAACAGCAAACGATAACCCAAAACAATACAAATGTAATTCGAAAATAGCTAAAATAAAGTTGATCTTGAAGAAAACATTGTACTTACAGAAATGGAACAGTCTCTCACAACCATACCTGCAACGATAAAACAGTAACATTTTAGTCTATGATGCAATGGTATACAAGAATTCGTCTACGAGATATAATATAACAGCCTTCGCAGAGGGAAATAATATTTTTTACAATATCGTACTATAAGTACTTCCAAGAAATTGAATTAGAGGTGAATACGATTAGCAGAGTATTAGACGGAGAAATGCAGTAGGATAAACAGAAATGATTCCGAACACAAACATCGTTGACATAGAGCTGGGACCTAAAATTCTGTAGAGATGCTGAAAATAATTTCAACAATAAATGGAGACAACGGAAGTATATATTGAGGAGTCCACAGTACACTTCGTACAGCCCGGAGGGCTTGGATGATTACGAGTTTATTTACTTCTGGAAAAAGACTCAGGATAATATTAAGCACCTTTACGTCCTGAAGAACGTATCGCTCTTCAGTAGAGTAAAAAGATAAAAAAACTAGAGATAGACAAAACACATTAGAAAATTGAGTGCAAATGGGACAAAGCCTTTTGTTAGAACATTTGTACTCTTACTTCCGTACATAGAGACATGAGAGAAAGGAAAAAAGCAGGTGCTGCGCACATCAGAGAAAAATAATGATGAAAATAACATCTACATTCATAGCGCTTTCACACCCGTATTCAGAGTAGCTTCACAGTATCTCATCACGCGTTAACATTTGTGAACAAGCTGAATTGCACTGTCCTGTTTTACGTAACGAATAAGCGCAAAAACATTTTTAGTACACTAAGAACCGACACAATCACTTCACCAGTTCGCTTTCCGATTGCCGTACATATACATGTAAGGAAAGAATTAAAATGGTTAGGAAGAGTGGCGACAGTTTGCAGTATGCATGGTCATCCCCCCTTGCAATCCGGAGAGATATTAGCTAAGGGAATGTTTACGCCGCTGTTACGAGCTGGTGACAAACCCCGACGCGAGTTTACATAATCCTGACGCGAGCGCTGCGGGAACAGATTAAGCCTTGAGGCTTACTAACCAGGTTCGAGAAAAGCTCTTAACTGACTGTACAATTTCTGCGAACTTGAAACATCGACACCAAAGTCTACTAACCACTACCTGTTAACTAGTAACAATTGCAAATGATCCAAGTTCAGCCAAGTATACAGAAGGGTTGTTTTCTAAATAATTGCGACTTCATTCCACACCCGTACAATAGATTCGCATTGGGTTCGAGCGTCAGATGAACTTAAGTACCGATAGTCCACTCCACACCACACCACACCTGCCATGGCGATGACCACCGCATACAGCAGGGTGCGGCAGCAAGGTTTCCATTACATAATGTCAGTTCTAGAAAGCCTCACCGTAGTACAAAGGAACGGTAAGGAAAAACGGTATAAATCTATGCATTTAGAGATAGCTAACCTTTCGAGCTGCAGCTTCCCGAGTAGGTTTTGGTAAAACACTTCATCCATGGAATATGCAACGTACTCGCAGAACTCTTATTATCCGTTGTGTAACCACGTAAAATATATCAAAAACAATTGAAAAGTGTGGGTAAAGTTTGAATTTGCTGGTTTCCTTTACGTTCCACTTGATTACTCATTTAGGATACTTGTGCGGCTCGACACCTGCGTGGGGACGTACGTTATGCGTAACAAAACAGCGCTCAGGCCGCGTCGCATGCGCAGTGTTGACGTAACGAATGTGTATAACGTCACCGTCAATGGAAGGAATCGGTACGTTCGAGGCTGTGACCAGGCCAGCGTCACTCCTCGCGTGCCATAGAGTTAACGTATCTGGACTTATATTACACTTCATTTTGGTGCGACATTTATTCATAGCTACACGAATGGGTTGATCTTGACCGTCGATATTAGAACTAACGATACCTTTTCGGCATCAAATACCTTGTCAATGGATGTAAGCACAGAATAAAAGGTAAATGATCTCCGACTTGTTGATTAATCTAAAATAATACTTTGTTGTACCAGCTAGAATATATTCATACAGTTCGTGAAAATCCCCAAAGAACGGTGAAAATAATTCTCGGTATGATTCATATGAATTCCTAACTTCAACTGCAACATATTGAGTCAGCGTAACACGTCCTCCGCGTATTGGGCCACCAGCGCACCAATTAACCATTGCTGCCTAATTGTGAGCGAGCCAACACTAATTTTGTTTGCGCTTACAGAAAGCCCTCATTTTTGAAATATTAAACTGACTAAATAACATGAATTCGAATATACAGGGTATTTCAGAAATCTATGAATAGACAGGGTATTTCAGAAATCTATGAATAGACAGGGTATTTCAGAAAGGGTATTTCGACATCACGTTTGTTTTTCTGTGAAATAATCACATTTTACCCTATAGATACTAGTCAGACCATGTTCACTTGAAAAGTGACAAAGATTTAAAAGTTTGAGCGTGTCGTTAGGAAAACATGAAATCAAAGTCAGAACTAGTTTATGATAATGAACGAACAATACAGAGTTTGTAGTTAAGTTAGGTGTTCGAAATTCGGTCCCTTTGCTGCGATGCATACGTGGAAGTGCCGGCACAATGATTACCGAACTCGGGCAAAGTCCCGCATGCATCATAGCATGCCTCTCAACATCACTTCCACACGTGAATCACAGCAGACAGACGGAATTTCGAACACCTAATGTCAATAAAATAATGTAGCTCCCTAGAAGCCTTGTGGCTTACTCGGGCCCACATGAGGTATATTTCCTGATCCCGGTTCTTCGTCATTCCTCATTTCATTGTAAACCTGCATCTGATTTAAATTACTCGTGATAAATAAATTTTTCTACATGTTTCGAAAAATGATTCTAAATACCTAACCTACTTTTAAATGATGTATTATTCGTTATTATTATTATTATTAATAGTCAGTTTGAAGCTCCTTAGCCACATGGAATGCGGTCTCAGGAGATCTAAAAGAAAACTATTTAGTATGGAATTTAGAAAATGTAGGATCTATGTACAGGTGTGTTCCCACACAAGATACCCTGCGCAAAAAAACCATCAAGTTATGAAAGAAGAGGAAGAAAAGATAAAAAAACATAACCGAAGCAGATCCGAAAAATAAATAAGCAAAGTGGGCACGAAAGATACAAGTCCCGAAAGCTTAGCTAGAGCTGTGTTGCTCGTTCATAACTATAAATTAGTTCTGCCTTTGATATCGCATTTTCCCGCCGACATGCTCTAATTTTCAAGTTTCCGTAACGCTTTAACTAAGCGTTTACATGTCTGCACGGAGCAAAATGCGTTTAATTCATTCACAAGAACGAACCTCATATCAAAGTTCGCTCAAAGAATTCTTCAATACCCTGTGTCTACATACAAAGAAAGAAAGAGAGTTAAGATAATAAAACCAAGTCTCACTTCAAAACGCGAGTGCCGCCGGCTGTAAGTTCAGCTTCCTCTACGGAACAACAGAACTCTATGCGTTCATGTGCTGGGGAAGATATCAACTGATCCACCAACTAGTTATGTCCTCATAGATGAAAATAACTAAAAACATCACGAATTAACTAGTCTTTACTTATAGTGAAGTGTTGAAATGCATTGAATAATACTAGATTGAAAATGCAGTTTAAGAAACCATAATAACAATCAGATATCGAAATCGAATGTAATTTACTAAGTGTTCCTATTGTTCATCCTTCTTCAATAAAATAAGGTCGCTTAAAAACTACCGCTAAATTACACTGCGTAAAAGCATTTGTCAAAAACGTCCCTGCAGAAGAAGCTCCAAATGATCTTACTCTCAAGCGATATCAGCCCAGAACCGTTGCTTACCCTCTCGTTCTACTCCAGCTTGGACAGAACTCCCGTAAATGTTAAGACGCTAAGTTTTCAAGAGGTTCTACTACTGAGCAAACAGATTTTACTCGGGACGATATTTTTGCACAAGTCTCGGTTTTCTCAGATCTCAAAGGGCTGAAAGCAAAGTTCCCTGTTCCCAATAACAAACGCAACAAAAGTCAACTGAGGATTTCACCCAGGTATCAGGACCTGAGGCGATGGAGAGAGAATTCCTAGGAAGAATCATTCTTGAGCGAATCTTGGAGACGTGACTCTTCACGGAGACAGGCAGGTTCCTTGAGGTTCATTAGCCCTTTTCAAGGCAGGTTTTTTGACGAACGCGTGCTGTACGCATATGGTTTTGATAATTTTTTTAAATGTATGCGTACACTCAGAAATGGTCAGTTTATACAGGGAGAGGTCATCGGAGGACGAGCAAGTAGACTCATTGTAAGTTTTTTTACTGAAAAAACTGGCCTGGTCACTCACCAAAAATTGAGAATACTAACCGGGATAAAACGAGTTAACCCAACCTTGCTGGAAAAGACGTTAAAAACTAGATTGGCCAAAACCATTGGGAACAACATTGCTGGAGAAGACGTAAACGACTAGGTTGGCTGATAACATTAGGAACATCACCGGAGAAGATGTTACCACTAGGCTGCTCAACAACATAGGGAACAGCATCAGGAGCTTTCCCTCAGGAGCTTAGGATAGGCCATAAACAATGGGATTCAGTTAGTCAGGTTTATTTACCCTACGCTATGGGGACTGGCATCCCTAGGAGTACAATGTTAGGTTACGTTAGTTCGAGCTATGTTTTCGGAACTTCTATTTTTCATACCCACATTGATTTTTTCCTCTTTCATGCCTTCCTTGCCGATTATTTTTTACATTTTCTTTCCCTTCTTTTTTAAGTTGCTGTTTCTTCGTGCAGGGAATCCTGTGTGGGAAGACACTTCCTCTCCGAGAATTTTCATAAATTCTCCGTTCTTTAAAGTCTATATGAAATGGTCCTTTCTCTTTCGGTGCGAGATAGTCTGAGTTACTGAAGCGATGCCATCTTTTTTACTACCACCACTACTACAATAACCATCACTACTATTCCTACTAGCTTCGGATCCTTACATTCGGCGTAGGTCTCTTGAGCTACCTGCTGCAAATTCAATTTCATCAACGAAGGAAACGACTAACCAGCCTGTGAAAATTACGTCACTTATGCAGCGCGTATTGCTTGGTTATGCAAAGTAGTTTTTGGGAAAAGTTTTGTTGCGGTGCACCATATTTGATTTCGAGGAAAAATTGCGAGATTCCGAACTGTTCATGCCATTTTTGAGTTATTGTCAATTGAGTATTCAGGTAAAACACGATTAACTACTTTTAATGATCCATCCGTAGGTTTAACGTTCACTTCGATTTTGCTAAGGAACAGAAAAAATACACTTTTATTCCGTATTTTATTGATGGAATTACAAACGTTTGTACCCAATTACTGGCTCCAACATGGTATAATCGAATGAAAAAACCAAACTTTTAATACAGGCTATGAACAAACCAGGTTTCCTCCATTCTTCAATACCCTAATGAGACTTCTGTTAACTATCAACTGCTAATGTCAATTGCGCTATCTCAGATGGTTTATTCAATTGACAAACACTTTCAGTTGCTTCCCACTGGACTTTTAAACTTGAGTGCTCGTGCCATCAGCATAAGCCCTTCTCATGACAATGGACCACAAATTTTCTGCAGAATTCAAATCAGGGGTGTTTGGAGACCACACCATAAAACTGTGTTCTTTGAGTGTTTGTAAGACATTTTGTCTCGTTTTTTGACATGTGTGTCGGTGAATTATCCTGCTGAAATATCCAAAAATTTATTTTCAGAATTGGTTGATCACAAGTCCAGGAAAAAAACGTTTTTCAAGAACTTACATCAATTTGAATTTAGTATCAATCTTTTTTCAGTTTGAAGGGGCCAGTTAACTCATCTCTTTGGATACCTACCTAAAATGTGACTTCCTTACCACTTTGTCGGCAAATGGGCACTTTTGTCGAACACGTATCAAACAGTCAACCAGATGACCACCCACCAGATCTATCGTGCGTTGCACGGGCCTCATCAGTGAAAATTACATTGCTGAAATTGACTGTAATGAAATTTTCTGTCCATTCAATCCTTTTCGTCCTACGTGCTTCTCTCAATAAAGGCCTTTTGATGGGACTCCCCACCTCGGCAAGGGTATTCAAGGCCTTACACTGGTGCCTTTGTTAACTTTTAGCTCACCAGTCTCTTCAAAATATTCTTGCTGGCGAAATCAGGAGTTTAAAAAGTTTCTAGTCATATTTTATGAATATCCCTTGCAGAAAACTTTCACAAATTCGCTTTTTCAGATGTCTTTCTGCATGTTTGACCAGAAAACATTTTATCTAATAGTAAGGTGATCACGATGTAACTTTTTGGATGTTTTTCTAGTTTAGACTCACTACTTCTAAGCAAGGAAGCAGATTTCTTCTCCATTGTCAGTATTTGCAGTGATTATGCATAATTAATCTAACATAGCAGCTGAGATACAAAATTTCTCAAACTTCACGAACAGGACAATTAAAACTACAATACTTTCACTGAACATACAATATCATTGGAATGAATTATACTTTATACGATAGAATGCAATATTGTACAGAATCTGAAGATACATATTTTATTTAAATGTTTCGTGAATTATAAGACTTCACTGTTGTAGAAGTAAGTAAAATATTACGTTTAAAGTCCGTAGACTTACACAGTTTTTTCCGTTCTGCCAATAAATTCATCTATTGCTATCGAGACCTTCAGTAATGCGACCATACGCTAATGAGGACATGGCATATAACAAATTCACAGCGCTATGATGACCTCACATTGGAATTGAGACTGAAATCCAGGGTGCAGTATGAATGGATTACCATTTCAACGCCCGCAGAGTTCCCCATCGGAACGTTACCACCTGACAAGGCTACCACCTTTGTCATTTCCACTAGAAACATACACATATTTTCCTTAAACCCAATAATTAGGAGACCTTTTCCATATCACGTGCATTATTTATACCACGTATCGAATAAAAAATATTTGCATTTATAATCATCACAATTTTTCGACCATAAAATAAATTTAACAGAAAAATACTCGCGTGAATTTTTCCAGATTAATTTTTTCAACATTATTTTGTTTTATCACTGTCCTCTAGGTTTCTTCAAGTGTAGGCAGAGTAAATTTAATCATAATATTTTACCAAAAATGAGCAATTGTACATATTTTCGTTCGTAAACTATACGTAGCTCTAGGTTTCTGATATTTTTACCATTTCTTTTAATAAATATCACATATTTTAAATGCCTCCAATAAGCTAATCCCTCAATGAATCAGCGTTTATTTCAAATTATCTCTACACCGATGGCTGTCGCTTTAACCAAGCTAGAATCAACAACCGCTGGTGAAGAAATTACTTAATTAAGAACCCTGACCACTGCCGGAGCCCACGACTGTAGTCCTCCTCCCAGACGGGCTTGAGAAGCGGTCAAAGGAGGCCTTTCAATGCGCTGGGAGGTTATGACACTCTGAGCGACTGAAGCACGACTTAGGTCGCGCTATACAGAGCAACTGCACTACGATTAAATTTAAATCTGGGGCTCGCGCAGCTCGAGCGCCCTGCAGGATTACAGAGTAATTTAGGAACTGCTGTGAGGCTTCCAAACTAAGAAACTAAAGCTCATGATGTACAGAAGTTAAAGAGCTCTGAAGTAATATCTTAAGGTTTATGATGTACTTTAGAACTTTATCACAGTTAATTTAAATAGAGACTCAAGACATATCGTACAAATATTTGACCCTTGGGTTCAATCATGATAGGAGGTGTGTTGGGTGTGGATAATGAGGCTTTTCTATTAATAATAGGCTACGTCCAACACGACGTTACACACCATGGCTTATCATTCTTATTCAGTCAATTAAAATCTTTAACATACTGAGTGCTTTTGTGCCGGGAACCTTAAGATTACATGGTGGTATCCATGTCATAAAATGAGAGAAATTATGCTTTAAATCTCTAATATGGTTTGACCAACATCGTCCCGAACTCACTTCTTTGCGCATCTCATAGGTAATAACATGCTCCTAAAAAGTCAATCAAGCGACATACGAGTCAAAACTTCCTGAAGGTGTAAGGGATTTCGGAATGTTTTGAGGCAAAGAACTCAAAATGACCGATTGCCAAGCTACTACAGAAAACGAAAGCTCTGCAAAACTCTCGCTCGAGAAGGTGCACACGCACTTCAGGGCTTCCCTATGCATGTTGCTGGATGCACTCGAAACGATGCTAATGCACTCACAACGCATAACTCGTAACCGAATGAAATAAATATTCGTTTGTAGCACAAAATTTCAATAGCAGTGCCTCGACAATTTCGTGTTTCGGTGCATGGTCGTACGAGTCACACGTACCGTACACGCACGCGAGACCAAAATAGTATCATCGTATACAATCGAGGGCATCGGAGGCTATATAAATATCCAGAGCATCTCACTGGAGATCGCTCGTCAGATTATGTCTCGGTGCACGTTCGGACAAGGGAGTCATAGCTCGGTGTGTCGCATACAACAGCATATCTTAGAGCACGACCGAGTGCACCGTAGCTTTTAAAGAAATACCCAGAACATCTCGCGAGAGATCGACCGGCAGGTTATTTCTCAGTGCACGTTCGGATGCGTCGCGTCTAAAAAAACAAAATCAGGGGGTGCTGTGATGCAGTCTTGCATGCGAGGAAAAAACAGCATGCCTCACGTGCAGGCCGCCAACCCGGCAGGAGATCGCGTTTTTTTTCTCGTAAGATGCCGGCTGAAATATAAAGCCGCATGCATTTGGCATCACGTGTCCGTTTAGTGGTATAAAAAAACGGGAGAAAGTTTCTTTCCGAAACGAAAACAAGAGTTACGAATGTGTTATTGAACGATAAAGCCATAATGTTCAAGAAACGTGAGCGCACATTACACGGGCGGAAATGTAGTATTTATGTAGTCAAGGAGAGAAAGCAGGAAGACATTTACAAAATTACTCAGCCATGTGCACCGTATGAACGTTATTCAATGGTATACACAGGAAGAAGTGTAACATCCGTTGAATTCCAACAGTATTGAAGATTCATTTATACAGTTTAATATTAACGGGAACAAATTAAAAATCATTTTTCAAAACTACATGGGCACGAGAACCCACATAGAAGCTGCTGTTAAACTCTCAAATTTGATTACGATTAACCAGTTCTCAAGGTTAGTTCCTCACCATCAAGTTCGGTAAACACCACACTGAACTGATCCTAGTTAAAATTGCTTCTCAAGAACTAAAAGTTATGTTTGAAAAGCTCCTGTGTTATAGTGCCTCAAGTGTTTAAAAGATTCACAGCGTTTCAATAAATTTTGAAAAAATCTTCAAGATTAAGTGCAAAGAAATCTTTCAATGTAAAGAAATCTTCACATTTAGCATTAGAAAATGAAAATTCACGAAGAATCATCGCAACTATTCTACTTTTATGCATTACTCAAGTTAAACGATCGGAAATAGTCTGAAACCTTAAATAAGATTTCAGTGAACGTTTTTAAGTTGGGTTTAACTTCAAACGAGACATGGATACGACGATATAAAAAACGCGTATTGTTCAACAGTTAAGTACAATTCATTTGAATTCTGCGGCAACTTGCGGTGTTGTCGAGAAAAAAATCGAGGGACCGATGTTTCCGCCAACTGAGCACCCAAATTACTAGAACAAAACTACTTGAGCTGTGTTCTAAATACTGAGATACATCAGTACGGAATAGAAACAGGCCGTCGTTCCCATGCACCAGTTGTTCAAACTACGCATGATCGTGGCGTTAGATTCAGGACTCAAGGAGAAATTTTTGCTGCTTTCTATCACTGCTGAAGCCGTGAACGCACATGGTGCACGATGATTCGAATTTAAATATCCATTCACATTAATTCAAGAAATGAGCCTCGATACACCAGTGACAAAAGTTGATGAAGTGAGAAGGATACCATTTAATTGTAAAATTATAATGAAACTGTGGTGACTGCACTGATAATGTAGGTGGCAATTTCCATATCTTGTTAAACTTAAATCGACTAGCACTACCTGACTTTTATTCCTCTTAGTAGTAAAAAAGTGAATAGAACAAAACAAAGGAAACGGATTTAATTTGGACGATACCAAACAGATTTTCAATATGCCCATGAAATATAACTAAAACTAAAAAATAGGATGCAGTCTGGAGCACCATTCGAATTGTGCTCACTAGCTAGAATTGAATTCGTGTGAAATACATGAAGCAGGATGAGATTGATAATCGTATTCAGGTAATAAAACTTTCATGAGCGACGTCACATATGAACTTGCATGTAAAATGACTTTCAATAAAGATGCGCCATCAACATAAAATTGAAAAGATTCGGCACCATGTTAAGAAATTTAAAAACAATCATTTCGTGATGTTTTCTCATAATTACTATTAGTATGGGGAACAAGTACCTAGGACTAAAAATTAGACACCTACGAGGACCAGAAGGGTCTGTCATGTCCTGGAGATGTTGCAACTCACCAAAGTTGGTCCTTTAGCTGAGGTATCCGTCAAGCTGAACAAGGGTGGCTACAGTGAGCTGCTAGACAACCAAGTTTGGCCATTCGCACAATATCTGAATCAATAAAGGCCAGTTGCTTTACTCATCATTCAGGATGACAACTGCCGAGTGTATCGGGATAGAACTGTCATTAATTAATAGGCATGATAATCATTCAGTATATGTCAGGCATTTAAATTGGCCAGCCAATCCCAAGACATAAGACCAACAGAAAATTTGTGGGGCTCTCTAGAGCGACAAGCTCTACATCGAGAAGATCGTTCACGTACTGTGGCTGTGTCACGAGATCAGTTGAAACCAAAGAGGTTTAAAAGCGACCAGCTTTACATTGGGATGTTTGATCACTCGATGACGCGCAGTACTGCCTCTATTATTCGTGATTGCAAAGGTCTTGCTCCACATTAGTAGCAGGTGAGCTAATCCGGAGAGCTAATGCGAGCCATAATAATTTAGTACGTGAAAATAATCGAAATATTTATCAGTAAGTTGCTCCGCACTGACAAAAAAAATAGGCAGGAAGAATAGCAGAATCAGGTGTCGAAGAGATCGTTGGAACGTTAAACCGGTAGGGAAAACAGCGCTTTGACCAACATAGGTCTCTTTGCACAAAAAAAAAAATTATTCAAAAATGAAATTAAGAGAGAGGCTACGGACGATTATTTTTCGAAATGTCCCGTAGACAATGTCACGTAGACAATCTCACTGAAATGAAAATTGTGAAAGCATTCCAATCTCTAAATAAACGCTCAGCAAACTTACTTTCCAGGAGAAGTTGTTGGGGGGAGGGGGAGGGGGAAGCTGCTAATCAAGCAGCCGTGAAATTGAAAAGAAACTTCTTGAGAATAGCCAGGGAATTCCACCTATCCTCATAGTAGGGCTAAAGCTAATTTGTTGATGTAGATTTGTTAGGAATAAGTGGTGAAGGAAAATCACAACATAAGTGTACAAGTTCTAAAACTATACTCTATGTCCGCTTCATAACGATTGCTATTTTGACACAGGGACTGAGAGCATTTCTGGAAAACCAAGTAGCTCGGGTGGCGCCTAAATAAGAAAAAAATAATAATAACACTTACTGCACGACCATACGAGGAGAGCCTTGCAGCGCGCTGGGCGTATCACCCGGGAATCACTTGCCAGCAGCTCAGAATAAATCTTGTCAGAGGAGGTATACGACCCATAAAGACATTTGAAGATACTTTATTGTCATAACGACCGGCACGCAACGCACGTCTAACGACACAAGATAATGCAATACATGGATTCCGTAATTTTGCGGCCCACTTCGCGGAAAAAACAGTTAAACAATCGCACATGCTTAGCTCCTTTACATCACAGAGCATTCTTCATCATAGACACGTGACGGAGCTATTACAGACATGGAACGATATCATTGATTTGACCCGTATGAGGTATGACAAACCGATGTCTCAGTAGCACAGAAATACCTACGTCAAAAAAATCAGTTTCAGAACATGGAGAGTTTTTACTCGCTGATAAAACTGAATGCAACACTAGCATGTAATATGTCTCCAAATAAAAGTTTCGACAAATTTTCGAAGTCTAGAAAAAAAGGACCATTCTGTAAACGAGCTGTCGGGCCGGACACTAAAGCTCCTACGTTGGAGAAATAGAAGCTTGGTAACGTTGCTTAAATGAGAAATGAGCTCCACAAGGCTGCACAACACTAGGTCCTCGTAATACTTAAGCAAAACTTCCAGAAACTTGCCCGTCAAGCAACTCAAGTACCTTTTCACACCTACTACCGCATTTGGACTGCTTGATTGCGAGCGCCGTGATATTAGCTCACATAATCCAAGAGTTTATTCGCGCGGGTAGCCTGTGCTTGCTTGGATTTGTGCGCAAACACTTGGCAGGAACACCGACTTCTCGGGAGCTGGACAGCAGGCCTCCACTCTTCCCTCATTGATCGCCCTGATAACACACACGGCTCCCCACATACACCATTTGTGCGCCAGTCCCCCACGCGAGAAAATAGCTGGAAATATAGATCGTCTCACGCAAGTCCTACCGGGCGAAAATGAGTACACATTTTAGGAACACGTTCTTCGCGTTCAAGTTTGGATGTTCTGTTTACTTTTGCAATTATTAGTGCGGTCACTGAGCAAAGTTAACGGTTAGGAAGAGCAGACCACACATTTAGCAAAATTTAAGTATGAGCGGTCGCAGTAGCTATGTATTTCCAGTGAAAGTAGAAAAATTACCGTCAAGCAGCCTGTAAAATTTCAAAATATTTGCTAGCCCAGTCCAGTAGCTTGCAGAAAAAAATGCAACTTAAGCTTTTCGAAAAATCATAAATATCGAATGAGGATAAGGCAAAACGCTTAAGATATTGGCAAAAAAAGATTAGTTGTCCACGACGCCAGTGTCATCCAGGGGAGTGAGAGTGCGGGTGAAGAGAGTACAAATATTGATCTTTAAAGTTGCAATTTAACCACAGCACGGTACATCCTCTATTGAAATCAACGATCAACGGAGTGAAATTGAGGAAAGAGACATTGTGTGAAAAAACTCATGTAAACAGTTACACTGTATGGCTCTGTACCGCTCACCTCCTCGAAAAAAAGCCGTTCGTATGAATCAGGAAAGGAATAAATGGTAGAGCGGATATAATGTGACGAAAACTAATCAACGAAGGCGAAAACCGGAAGAATATATCGAAATTGCTACAAGCCTCATCCGATGCAGCGGTAAGCAGCCTGGATGGCGTCTACGGAGCACGCTGATTTTTGAGGTGAACTGACCAAGACGGGCCCAAACGGCCGTACTCCCTTACCTCTGAGTGTACGCTTCAAGAGTCCTACACATTGTGCTAGAATTGCCGTTTTCATCTGATTCACTGCAATCATTTTACACTTAATCCCCTTTATTATAACCCAATGCAACACAGGTTTGAATTTTTACCACGATTACTCACAAATTTTCTTCTCCCATCATAAAAATAGACTGGGACGAAGCACATTCAGTCAGAGAGCAAAGAATTTGGAAATTCGACTCCATGGTAACATCCACAGCCACGAAAAAGAACTCAAATAATAAGAACTTGGCCAGCGATGTCCCGCGAGATAACCTGGCGCCATCGCCAGCTAAATGAAGAGGGAAAAAGAGCACGTTTGACAGTCCAAAGCTGCGTTCCAGGTCCCACGAACTGGGAAACAGATGAGGTTAGCTCGATTTCAGAGACCCCGAAGGTCAGAGGGGTAGGAAAACATTTCAATTTTCACCCGTTCATTTTGAACAATGGCAGCATTTCCTCAGGCGTTTTTAACATTTTGTGTAGTTTTATTAGTGTTGAACTGTGGCTCCAATGAGAAACTTGTGGCGCTGAAAAATGGTTTGAGCAATCATGTGAGTTTGAGAGCAGTCTGTAGTACAGAAACCGCATTTAGTACAAGTCAAGCGTATTAAGAAGCGATATTGGTGATGTTATTAAAATAGCAAGTTTGTACTAAAAGTTTTGCGTAACGGTAACTTTTGCTTCATAGCAGAAGGATTTAAAAATGAGTACTACAACTTAAGAAGGATGAACTACAACAGCTCAACACTTACGTGTTCTCAACAAATGTTATCGAAGATATTGTGAGTTTAATTGACCCGAAACTCTTTAGGAACTCTGTTGATGGAAGCAATTTTTTGCGCTGCTTTTCACCCTTTTTCACCTTAATTACCGAAGCTATTTTTAATTCTGGGTGACTACAGTTTATTGAATTTCAGAACGTTCCAGACCCTAGCTCGTCAGAATTACACGAGGAGGGAGGAGTTATTTTTGATAATTCAAGACAATTTTCTCGCTTTTTATCTTTCATTGCATGATTCAATCAAGGTTCGGAAGAGTGACGTCAACCCATGCGTCACAGCGCAGATTTGTGCACGCGTTTATTGAAAGCTTTAAAATACAGACGTACTTCGCTATACGGTTAGGTTACGTCCCTGAAAAAAATGATAAATTAAAGGCAATCATAAGAGTGAAATATCGTAAAGCGAGGATCGTCGTATAGCGAGGTACGCCTTCATTTATCTGTCAACTACTACAAGTCATGTCACTTATTACTTTTTATCACAAGAGCCTGAGACCAACTACAGTCTTCTTTTTTCTCATTGGTTGGAGAGCTCCTTGTTAGGTTATAGGCCAAATGACAGCCTGCAACTTCAACACATTAGAAACAGAAAACATGACCTCCAAAACCAAGCTCAAAACTCGAGCACTAAACACCAAAACAAAGAGCCACTCGCGCGTCACAGCTCCAGAGAGGATCACGTAGGTCACAGATAATAATCACGTAACAAACAGAAAGGTTTGGTCTTTTGTTGCCACACGCAAGGTCAATATAACTTCAACCATATCCAAATACCAGCAGGATTTGACGCTTTCTATCACAGGTTCACGACACGTAATTTTCCGAAACAGCTGGTCCATGAAGAAGTTTTTCCATCATCTTCTCCTACTAGTGGAAAAGTTTCACCTCTGTTGGTGTATCATTTACTCGAACCTTTTTTCACTCTCACTTTTGACATCCCTCGACAAAGTTCATGTTGCTCGAGCTCTACTGAGTAGTTGTCAACGTTACTTTGCTTAATGCAACAAAGTTTCGCCAAAATTATAGTAACGCACTGACCAAGAGCTGGTAAAGCATAATTACCATAAAGACGAACGGAATATTGTAGCTCATCAGGTGAGCCGCACCAGGGTAGCTGGGACGAGGGCTTAACAAAATCACCAAATCATTTTGCGTTGTCTGTGTTGTCCAAGTAATTGTGCGCAGAGCAATGCCAGAACTAGTACAGAAAACTCTTCAAGTGATCCCGCAGAGTAAACTTGGTTAGAATACGATATGAAAACAACTCGCCAATATTTTTATTCCGAATAAGCTATTTTTTCGATGCTGTGGCTCACTGAAGTTTCATGCGGTCGCGCACTTGATTCTCCTTACGAAAGATAACGTCGGCAGGCACGGAGCAGACAAGGTAGCGGAAGTTTTTAGCACGAAATATTCTTGAGAGTAGCAACTATAGCAGTTAATTCAAGCACGGACAACGCTTCGAGCAAGAATGACAATCAATTTTGCAACAATAATTGCACAAGTAAATTCCAAACCGAAATACGTTTTCATGAAGTACAAGTTCCTGAACTGAAAAGGGTAAGTAGCAATAAAGCGAGAACTTACTTTGCTTATGTATGAAGGGAAAACTAAAACACGATGACATGCATCTATGAAGAAATGTCGATAAAAATAATAAAACGGAGAAGCCACAAGACGTGCACGAGCAGGAGGGGACGCTGGAAATACAAGAATTGTGAGCAGTTGACAGCGAGAATTAGAATTTAATTAATACTAAATGAAAGTCAACTGGAAAACGTTGCACAGCAGCAGAAATCAATCCTTATGAAGCGCTTACACGCACAGCGCTGGTGAGCAGGTGTCGGAGGAACTATACATCAACATTTTGAAGCGTCATGTAAGGCGGATAAAACTCTCAAAGCTGTTTTATTATAACTGAAGCAAGCGTGAGAATTAAGCCACGAGTCCGTGAGTACATTGAGCCCGTGTATATGCGAAGGTGTGCTGTTAGTTTGAATTGGCTTGATTTACGATGCTGCATGAGCTTTAATTTTTCATGAGACTCATCGACCATGAACGACCACGAGAGAATATTTCTTTAGTCCTTTACCGATCGTTTAAAAAATGCGTATACTCACCGATCCGCAAAGAATAGGTTATCCTTATACCCCTTCCCTTTTGTGTATTCTGTGAAGCTGCAAGACTCCATTCGTGCTCCCTGACTCTATCTTGTCTGTATAGTAGTCACACTCTTTACTCGCAATGAGTACATGGGATCTAAAAAATTACAGTGCAAAACACAAAAATCTTAAATTCAGAGTGTTTCTGTGAAACGCTTTGAAGTAGATTGGTTCAATACTCGAATTAAACGATCCGAATATAGTATAAAATATTGTACTATAAAAATTAGTAGAATTGTACAACAAAAACAACATCGTTGCTGTCCTACATTGTGGGGCGGAAATTTTCATGAAAGATATTCTAGAGCATAAAAAATCTCCTTAGAACCAGCGCGCAGACCCATAATTCATGTGCTTTGATACGGAGTCCTATAATTTATTTCAAGTTTGCCCCCCCCAGCGACAGGGAAAGACACCGAACTGAGGAGCGCCCCACAATCAAGGCCAACTAAAACTAAAACTACGCAACTCAGAAAGAACTTGCAGCCATAATTGATTTAAGATTAAGGATGGCCATGGTCAGAAAAACTACCCCAACTTACCAGGCACGGTACACCCCATAATTTGAGTAAAAAATAAGAGGTCGGGAAGACACGCTGGACCGAGGAGGGAAGAGAGCTCATTAGAAGCTCTTTAAAAGAAGCGACCGAGGAAGTTCGGTCGATGGCGGTCTCTGAGCAAACGACATCACAGAGAAGAGCAAACAGAGCAAAATCAGTGGGCAACCAATGACGCTTTAGAGCCGTGAGCGTGAACACTAGGTCCCCTAGGGGCCTCACTCGAGGAGCTCAACACACATGATCATCTTCGACTTGCGGCCGATTGAAGACTTTCTCAACGGGAAAGATTGATGGGAAATTGAAGAGTTTTGGATCCATTTAGGAAATTTAAGTTTTTTGTTCTTAGAGGAGAAAGGCGTCTGACTGAAAAAGCATTACAGATTGATGCTGTTTTCATGTGTAAAGTTTTGACATTTTTGAACTTGACATTTTACTTTAACCAAGTGGTTTGACACGAAGATAACTGTAAAGGCTTTCACGGGTTTCCTGTTATACCAAGCCATATACTCGAAATTTCTTCTTTAACTCTCAAATATTCGACAACAGTGTGTACTTTACTTGGATATTTTAATGTACGCATAACACAGAAGATTTTGGATGATTAAAATGCACTATATTTGCAGGTGGCACTATATTTGCAGGTGGTCATGGCAAATGCAGATAAAAACACTGCTGCTATTGCTCACTTGCAGACTATTATTCATGGGTCTCTATTCATACAAATACTACGGGGGTTACTAATCTCTTGATGAAACCATGCAATATTTGTTTCTGAAAATAATCTTGTAAAATTGGGATACGTCTGAAGCACCAAAGGTACGGGAGTTGCATTCTGGCCATGTCAACAGCGCTACATTATAATACTTTTAGAGCTTAGCCTTGAAGTCGCCATGCAATGTAAACGTTAAAATAAAAAATTTCCAATGGAAACGGTCGGTATTTTATTCTTAGGGCTTGCAGCGATATTGCAGTTGAAAAATGGTGACCACGGCTGATTGTGAAAAAATTGTGGCTTACTCGAATGGAGAAGCAGGAATCAAGACGTGATCATCTCGAAGTAATCACGGTTGTCGGAGACAAATCTTTCAGGATATGGCGCTACAAAATTAAGCCTCGACTTCCGTACGAAATGTAAACACGAGATATTCGATTTATACAAAAATATAGTGCAATGTAAGTTTCTGACTTAAAAAAGACGTTGTTAGTTGAGTGTTACTGAAACTTTATCGTCCTTGTCGCCAATAGAATTTCAGAATGTTTAAATAAACTCTTTTTGAAGTCGGCCAGTCAGTGGGGAATATTCCTCACACATCAAAATTCTGAAACTGTGAGCCAAGGAAAATGAGAGAGTGTTCAAAAGTGGAGAATTCCTGATGCCCCCAGACCTGAACGAGTTTCGAAGAAATTTCGATGGAGTAAAAGAAGCATTTTAAAAGTTCACGAGATAAAAGATAATGAGGAGAATCACGAGGCTTCTTCGACTGAGGAAAAAAGCGTCGGCGCACGCATGGTATAAGTTTCAAAGAATATATATATTTATACACCATATGCCCAAGTTGGCCCTGGTCATAAGTCTCCAACTTACTTGTCGGCGAACTCGCAAGAAGGCAGAACGCGACTTAACTTTGGACATATAGCAGAGGATCAAGTCTGTCCGATATTTCAACACGAACAAACTTTCGAGACGAGACCTCAGTTTGCATGAAATTTTCTGTTGTCTAACGGTTAACCTCTCGAAAATGGAAAAAGCTGGGAATTCTGAGCGACGGATACGAAGAATAAGATAAAACGTGTAATGAAAGGGCTAGAAAATCAAGATTACCGCGTTACGAAAAATCGCTAGCAGAAAGCAATGAAAAATTAAAGTAATAATGAGGCATGAGTTCACTAGTTCGTTCAATTCACCAAATATTCCTAATTTATCTTCAATGAAACTGATTTATTTATAGCGATTAAAAATTAAATTAACTATGAGGAATGATAAACACTAGTTCATTCAATTCAGAAAATTTTACCAATTTACTTTTGAACGAGTAAAAAGTGATATTGTAAGTTTGTTATATGACAGATTTGATTCGAAGTTAGCTTGACGCTCCCTGTCCCCACGGAATGCGACCTCAAGAGAGCGAAAAGAAGGGACCATTTAGCACGGACTAGAGGGAACATGGTATCTATGCACAGGTGTGTTCTTACTCAAAATTCTCTGACCGTAGAAACAGCAAGCCAAGATGGAAGAGATAGAAAAAAAAGATAGGGAGAGATAACAAAGAAAATATGAAAATTGATTTAAGTAAGGAAGACACAGGGGATAGAAGTCTCGATACACCATCTATATATAGCTAAGGAAACCTAACAGCGCTCCCTAGAAGGAAGGCAGGCTTCAGAATATGAAACTTATCGTTTTTTCTGAACGAACAAGATCGTGGCCTCATCTAATACGCAAGCGAACTATCAACTTTATTCATGAAAATAAATGACAAGCGCAGGCATTGTGGAGTACTAAATGAAAATCAAACATGACCGATGACCATGAATAGCTTCTAGAATAAATTAAAGGGGAAACCAAAGCAGCAGAGTAGCCCGATAGTTAACTGTTTGTAGAATCCATCCAGCGGTTCAAATCCGAGATATTTTAAGCAAGATTTGAGGTTTAGCTGCTGAGAAAACATAGAAAGGAAGGGTCGAATTCTTCCAAACAGAATCACAGATGTACACGAGAATTCGCACAAGTTTATCGCAATGCGACATTTAAATTGGCCAGAGCACGAGTTTTAATGCCGAACACTCTCCCTCTTCCTACGATTCCGAGCGTTTTCAGAGCTATATTGTTATCTCAGTCGATTTTATCTAAGCGTATTTAATTTCACTAGGTTAAAATAATTTAGAAGTGATATCGGGATGAAATGAAATTCGCAATAACTTTTATTATTTCTCCGTCTTTTTTCACTTTCTCCAAATTAAGATTTCAATACAAATTATACATTTGACGGTAACGATGTACTTCGAACAAAACAGTTTTTCTTAACCTGTTCTGCTTCATCTACAACGCCGATGACAAACTTGGATCAGCCACATAATGAAAGCAAACTTCAAACATGGTGAAATTAATAATTAAGAATAAATATAACTTGTTTATAACCACAGCCTCTATGGACTGCAGTGGCTGCAACATCACAATGGTGAAGGTAATTGAGTTTCATTGGTAATCAGAGTTGGCGAGCACTAGCAGTGAGCCCGAGAACAAGCCCATGATGAGTGCTAATGAAATGTTCGTTAATAATCAAGCATGGGCCGGCGAGAAGCACCAGGACCATCGCACGAGGTCATCACACCCCGCGAGCGGAGTGCTAATAGAGTCGAGGACGCTCTGCTGTCATTAAGCGAGCCTGATTACGGCCTCCTTGAGAGCGCCTCTATGCAACGCAGGCCGCCTGGAAAAACTAATATTACATTCGTTAAAGACTAGAAAAGAGCGAGAGTTGAGGGCGCGCGCAAGTCAACGAAGACTTTAGAACTTATTTTAGGAGGAGCTTAGGAGCGTGCACGGCTTCACTTAAAACTTATGGGGCCGCGTTCTCGGAGTGAAGGCCACGAGGAAAGTTTTCAGACACCTTATGAGGGACATTAACGGGGCAACTTGGCTGGCATTGCCGTGAACACTGCCGTAATATGGCTAAGAGCATCCCCACATTAGGCAGCGTTCGTGCGCCTCACAAAACAGGGACCGCCTTCTTCTTACGATGCTCGTTACTGGGACTGCACCCACCGGCGCTGCACACAGCACCCGAGGTCTGGCCTTGCCTTAAACTTAGAGCCCTAACACGGATAAGCCAAAACAATGCATTTCAAAATTTAATATCACTATTACCAGTTTCAATGTTGATTTTAAGCAATCGAAAATATTTTATTTTCCTATTCTAATTCAGTAATTCAGCAAGAAAACATCTGTTGTATGACAATATAACAATTTTTTAAGTTCATTTTGGCCATTTGGACGATTTGGTCATTTTGACCTGTCCGTCCTTCCAGTACTATAACCCTTCCTCTGATCTGAAGTAGTCACTATATTAGGTTTTAAAAGCTTAAGAAATGCTAATGAAATTGATAATGTTCATTAGGAAAACGTTTTGGAGATTAATTGCATCATCAGTTTCGTTAATCATTTCCATAAAATACAAAGCAGGATCAATTTCACTGCAAGTAGTTAGGTAGCTACTTGAGTGAAGAGAGTTCACAGTCACCTACGATGGGTTAGTTCATTCTCTTCAAAATACTTCATAGTCAACCGAAATAAACTCAGTTATGTTTTTACGAAATGTAAGGTTTCTAATATTAGATGTAACGCAACGTTTCATTTAGTAACGAGACAGGTGTAACGCAACATTAACGACATGCGCGTAGCAACAGCAAGTTAAGAATGAAGAGGAAAAAAGATGACGAGACAGTGAAGAAGGCGTGGAAATTGGAAGAAGCAATGCGGGCACGAAAGATTAAAGTGCTAAAAGCCTATCGATGTATAACAGAGGTAACCAACTGCGGCTCGCTGGGGACGCCAGTTTCCGTAGCATACCCTAACCCTATTGCCGATCCTATGCCCCTTGAGTGATGGAATGTTTCAAGTGAAAAGACAATGAAAACAAAGTTGCATAGTTTCTATCATTCTATCTGGAATTAGAACTAGTATAATCAACGAAAAAGGCTCATCGCAAAGGCATCGTGAATGAAACCTGAGATGAGACCCAATTCTGTGTGGGTAATTGGCATACATCATTTACGATGCCATGACCATGCCTCATTTGTACTCTTTGGTGCATGTCACGCTGCCTGTGCGGTGAACACGTCCTGCCTACGTGTAATGGGATGCACCAGCACGGAGAGCACAGCCCGCCAAACGCTGGCGCCAGCCCCTCAGCCAAAGCACTGCGGACACCGTGAGGGGAGCGGCAGCTTACAACTCAAATTTGTAGTCCGGACAAATTGGTACGGGCGCTGAGACGCGCGCACTGGCAATAATCCAAGACGAGGAGAGAGCAGCGGGAGGCAGCACCACTGCCACTGCACGCACAACTTTGTCCGCCGAGACGACATCGCTCCGAATATGTAAGTGGGAGGATGAGCTCCGGAAAATGAGTCGAAGCAACAAATGCTCAGAACAAGAACTAAAGCAGTGCGTTTGACAACGATTACGTGGTGGTACAGAACTTTAGTAATTCTAGGCTATTGGTAAATGGGGAAACCTACAAATTAATTTGGAAAATGAAATTTATGTCCATGTAACAATGTGATGAACAAAATTTCCCCGAAGAAATTACTAACTACAAAGGTATAAAATGAGACAGCAATCAAATAAGCAATATTGGATACGTCAATCAACAAAAAATTTAGCGCGAGGACAGCAGCAATCGGCGGCGACAGAAATTCTCACCAGCGACCACAAACAACAAGCAAGATATTGTGCCACCGTTGTATATAAAAATATAAACAGCTCACGAGTTGGCATGGATGGTTGACACGTGCTAAATAAAAGCACATAAGCACAACACAATGACATCAGAATGTATGAGACGTTGTGCCCTGATATTTACGTGCAACACGGTACAAGTATCAAGTTGAATTGCTTAGAAAGACCTTCCTTTCAAGGGGAGAACTTCAGGGATTGGAAGAAGGCGACGCAGCGCAAAGACACTTGGTTCCGAGTCCTCTGCTTGAAAGAGAAGCCGAAAACGGTGCGCGTGAGAGATCCTTCGTCGAATCCGTGCTTTCAGAGGCAGAGAGACGGAAGCAGCCGGCTCTGCACATCACCGCCTTTCCATATTCATGGCCAAAATAAACATGAAAATCTGAGCCATCCCAGCGATTCGCTCGCGAAATACGAGTTTTCCGCCATTGGCTAGGCCACAAAAAAGGGCCATTGACACTAACTCTAAAGAGGCAAAAGCGCTGTGGAAGCGTTTTACAGAAAAATTCCGTCCATGGCTGGCGCTGTAAACATCAGGCGATCGAGTCCAATATAGGGGCTCTAAAGGCTCGCACGTTAGCATTAATTGCTTAGGGGAACTGGTCTAAACTGCACCGAAGACTCCTCCTCTGCAATAGCCCCTATTGGAAAAGTCTTCACCAAAAATTATTTTCTTAAAAGAAACATTTACCCGGCGATAGAATCACAGAGTGATCACGGGGAATGGCTGCACTACAAGATACTTAATTTCCTAGGCTCCTTAAACGAAGCCGAAAAACTCGACCTTCCAACAAAAAAAAATGTTTGGAGAGTCAAAGAAGGAAATTCAAAAAGCTTTTACGCGTGCGCTTAGCTTTTTTTTATAAGTGAAATACTGGGAATAAATTCTTGTAAGGCCGTTATGATTCAGTCACTTGAGCGCGAACACAATTACATTATATGAGTGCAAGCAAGAGCGGTATGACCAGGTGCTTTCTTACGAAACGTACGTTTCCGGGTTGAAGATAAGTGTGATTTTCACAGAACCCATTGAAGGGACGGAAGAGAAAAAGTAGGTGTCTCTGAAGTGAAATAGATTTTTCCACAAATGCCGTTTAAGTCGAACGAAGCCGGAATTCTAAATAAATTGCAGAAGTGATCAGGATATGCCGCATGTGCAAGAACTTGGGTTAGGTGACAAAAGAGTATTCGGATTAGATAAGTAAAGGCGATCCGTGACAATTTGATGAATAGGAAGCCTAAGAGAACAGTTTGAATTTTACTGGTACGATATTCAGTAAGTGATAGCGACTACTCGTAGTCAAGAGCTTGAATAAAAGTGATCTTGACAACTTGAATTTAGGCAGCGCGATGTGGAATAACAAAGCGATCCGTGACAATTCGTCGAGTAGGAAGCTTAGGAGGACACCTTGAGTTTTGCCGCCATATTATCTCGGATGTGCTTACATCTATTCAGCAAGTCTCGTTACAAATAACTTCAACGTTTGAATTTGAGAGATGTTCTTTACCATCTGTAGAGTGAAGATATTGTGCTGCTATGAATGTTTCATTACATATTAGCCCCTGAACAACTGGAGGTGCGATTTTAAACAATTAATTGTGCGGAGGCCATTCACTTCGGCTTCCCGTCTCTCAATTTAGGACAGACGACACGCTGTCCAAGTAATCATTTTCTTGATATGAAGGTTCCATCGATTCCAGCGATCAAATTATTTGTGATACAAGACCAAGAACAATAGAAGTTTTAGGAAAAATATCCCAGTATCCAACGCGAAGATTCATTTTTTAATTCTTCTTTAGGTTTGGATAGATGAAAGTGACAGCCGCACCTTCGTTCACGCTCCTCCAGTAGAACAAAAAAGTGTTAAATTGAAAATAATCGGAAATAAAAATTGCATTAAGCCTTAATCATGCATCGGAAAACAACCACTGGAAATAAAATACCATTTTGCATCATCACTGGCTCGTTATTCTAATTAAGTATGTACAAATAATGTCACTAAAAATGATGCAGTCCGTTTGTACTGAATAATATATGCACCGTGATAGCGTTCAAGCTATTGTGGAACTGAGGGGGGAGGTGAAAAGACCAATGTATCTTAAAAAATTAACAAAATACAAACTATAAAAAACACAAACAAAAACGCACGTGTTAATGAGCTTGGGTAAAAATGTGCGAAAAAAGCAGACAAATCAGTTATGAATAGAACAATGGATGTAATTATGTTGAAGTATAATAGTTTTTGTTTCCATTATTTTTAAAGATATCTCAAAACCATCAGTAATGTCCATGAGCTAAAATCATCAATGAAATGGTAGGTTTTTGAAAAAGGTACATCAAGACACAGAGTGAAGCTAGTCAAATGAGAATGCAATTTGAGCGAATAATTCCTATTGGGAAAAATAATATATTATTGAGAAATGATGTATAAATACGAGTACGGTAGAAGTAGAAACTCATTTAATAGAGGCTACAGGAATCTCCTCCCTCCTCTTTGTACAACTGCCCCACAACCACGGAAACCACTCCAGGGAGTGGGAAATAATATCAGGGGAAGCAAAGAACAAAAAATCCTCACAAAAGGATGAAGATTTGGCGGCATGAAGGACGACGGATCGAGCGCGGCAGTGACGCCAATATCAGCCTCCTGTGGGTCAACTCAATAACGCCCACCGCGTCCCAGAAGAAGGTGGGAGCATACATGTACACGCACGTGGGGAAAAGAAAGGTAGAATGTCCTTCCTGATGACCTAAAAAGGATATTCGTTAATCAAAAAGGTCTAAGAGCTCAGTTGGAGGTCAGGAGATAGAATTGATGCATGTAATATAAACCAACAAGCAGCCAGAATGGTTAACTACCACGTTAAGGTAAAGAAATATTTCGTGTGTGATGAATCATAGAAGAAAATCGGAGTCAAAATTCAATTGCACTGACAAATAGCGCGACAGCATCGGTCGTGCATAGGTGAGCAATGGCAAATGTGTTCTGCGCAAACGTGGGTGAGCAGTCATGAATGTGTTCTACACAAACGTGGGTGAGCAATGGCAAATGTGTTCTGCACAAATGTGGGTAAGCAGTCACGAATGTGTTCTGCACAAACGTGGGTGAGCAATGGCAAATGTGATCTGCACAAACGTGGGTGAGCAATGGCAAATGTGTTCTACACAAACGTGGGTGTGCAGTCACGAATGTGTTCTACACAAACGTGGGTGTGCAGTCACGAATGTGTTCTCCACAAACGTGGGGATTGGTTCTCACTTGAGGCATTGGCTGAGCCAACTGTTGGTATTACGCAAGGTTATACATTTTGTCGGGCCTATTTAGCCTTGAATTTTAAGCGACATTAATTTCTGCGATGAGTTGCGCGATAAGAATTTTGAGTCTGGAAGCAATAAAACCGTATTTGGTTTTAATAAAGAATATTTTGATACGGTGACATGGTTCTCCAATTCGTCTTCAGTCCATCTTGCCCAAAAGCCGACCGTCATTCCAGTGGAGCCCTGAAGCTTCGCTGCCTGCCTATCTTTAGCTACGACTACAGTGAATCTCCCAAAGGTACCATTAATATCTCTTCCTCCCTCGCCTAATGGGCTACTTTTGCTCGGTTACTGCCTGGAATTCTCGTCAAACATTGTAAAGGTTCGAGCTCTTTTCTCCGAGCGGATGCTGCTTGACACAAAAACCATCGCCTTAAAGAAAGATTGTTGGCTTCCAAAGGGAATGTTAAACTACTGAAAAACTTCGCCTTCCCCCGAGGCAAGAATGCAACTCAAAATATATTTGGAACTAAAATACTGGCAAAAGGAAGAAATTATAAAATCAAAAACCAAAACACGGCCTCGCTCGTAGAATCGTGAGGACCACCTACCTGTAAAGGGTGTACATTCCCAAAATAATTTCCTACATTGAACACTTTTCCCTCACTACTTCCAGCATTAATGAAAGATTTATTAAAAATAGCGGAATATTTTTCACAAGCTCCCAATTTAGCAAACGTGCCTCCTGGTGACTGTCTTCTGTGCCAACATTTTAGGAGGCGGACAAAAGACCCCGCTGTCAAAAGCAATCTTTTCCAGGCCGCCTTGCAAAAGGAAGGAATGAAGGCAGACTCGGGAGCGACGGAGGACGAGGCCAGCACGTACGTCTATCTCAGCGTGCTGTGTACAAGCTGCAAATTTTGATGTCACCGAGAACATTCCTTCACTTTGATGCAGAGCACTCCGACCGAACACTATGAAATAGGCCGCAATAACACCATAGAACGTGGTTTTCGTTGCTGCCCATTCAGTGTTATTTCCTAGCGCTTTCGTTTGCAAAATAATATGAAATGCACTTTCTTCCTATGAAGCTTTGCATTTGTATTGTACTCCGTAATTTCTGTTACCATTTTAAGCATGCTTATTCATTGCCCTGACCAAAAAACAAGGTTCTAGCATTTGCTAATATTTTAAATTTCAGTTATTTACTGAGAAATAGGATATTTTGGTGTCAACCCAGAAACAGTATGAGAATGAAATTGTGTTAAATGGTCATTTGTTAGACCAAAAACCAGGGCCGAAGCAAAAGTTCAGATATGGACCTAGTATAAGTCTAGAGAGCTGATGTCGTATATTAAATTATTTTCAAACCGCAAAAGAATATTTTTATTCTAGGTTTAATGATTAGTATTTTCTCTATAGTAGGATGAACTGTTGAGAGATGCATCTTCGGAAGGTTTTGGTGAGTTTACAGTTCATTCAAAAAATATGTACATCCAATATTTTTGAACTTGCATACATCTTTCCGATACCGCTTTTATTTGAATCTATCTCTATCAGTTACATAGTTGCGCTACACACAAAGAAGAGGATGACAACAAAACTTAAATCGTTCCCTTAGAAGACCCTTATGATAGCGATGTCAGGTCACGATACTTCGTCGCTCAGGAGTGCGGGACCGAAGTAAAGGGTGTTCCACTAGAACGCGCCAAATTTGAATAGCGTGGAAGCTCTTCACCATAAAAACCGTTACTCAGTTGTTTACTGTTCCAAGACACGCGGCACACAAGTAATCTATGAAAAATACATTACAAAACATTAACGGGGTGAAAGAAATCAACACTATGAAAACATGACTTCAAACTTCAAAATACGAAAGAGATGCCCAATTCAACGTTGGCGATGATCATCGTGTACATTACAATTCAAAAATCGTATAGAATCACGCAGAAAGCATTCTTGGAGACTAGGTCCTCCACCGCTGACTGCGTCATGTCGCAGCAATTAGTAGTTCAGCTTATTGAGTGCTTACGAACATCTGGATGACACTGGCGTGACGTTCAGCATTTTTGTCGAAAATTAATTTTTAGCATGAAACATCCTAATACTTCGGCTGAGGGCACTGAACAAAATAATAGACATTTCTCTGCTTATACGTTAGCACACCTTCACCGAAGTAACACAGAAAAGACCCTAAGCCACAAACTACGTACGTGCAAGAATTAACTAATACACTACCAAAGTAACCACAAAAATTTTAAAATTACCATCCCTTTGAATGAACACGTTACAAATTTGAGGTACAAGAGTCTGAAAACAAAAAACAAACTAATTCATAAAATCATAAATCTGAGCCACTGGTCTCAGTCATTGTGTAGAGCGATGCAGTTAGTTATCGCTCCTCGTGTGGGAACTTTGCAGCCGCCTCGTAAAACTTTTATTTATTTACGAGAGCAGCGCCTCAACTTCAGAAAATAAAATAAAAACTACGACGTGCTACGATGAGCGCTTGGAAAATATTATTACTGTCCTTGTGCTAACCAAGTATAGTGTAAATTACCACAGTAAGAAACGGGTATTTCTAAATTGGCAGAGTGAACTTTTCAAAAGGGCGGTGAGGAAACGCTGACGTGGACGGGTGAAGTTTTGCGCACCGTGCATTGCATGGTCGTTAAGAGAGTGAGATATTACAAGGCTAAAGCCTTCTTAACCACAAACTTAAGTCACAATAAAGTAGTCGGTTCATTTCTGCGGTATTTTAGTCGGGTAGCAAGAATTTTCCTATATAACATGACCTACTCAAGTTTCTAATTAAAGCGCACTACCGAGACTAGACATATTGCTCGACTCTCTAGTTAATTTCAGGTTATTTGCGAGGAAGATATTCCGAAACAGGGTGACCAGGCTTACAAAGGAGTCACAAGATCCATGAAACTAATTCCACATTTTCGGAAATATTGGACAGTGGGAAGTATATGTTACGAAAAAATTAAAAACCTGAAATACATTTCGACATCAGGGATGCGAGAGCACTTAGTACAGATACACTCACATATTCACGAGACATTTCCCTGTCTTCTCCCACGACAGAAGCAAAACCCGCCTTCACAGATCCGTATCAGCAAATATGATAATACAAGGAGGACGAATTTGTGCGTCCTCTGCATTTGTCGCCTGTGCTCCGCGCGACGAGCAATCGATCAATGCGATCTGACGTCGGCCTCGACGAGCTCATCCCGACGGCGTCTCACGATGTGTGGAGCCGAGCTGAGGCGGGCTGGCTCATATCAGATGCATAGCGCTCCATCATAACCTTTCGAGGCAGTGCGGTAACTAAGCCTACTCCCGTGAAAAGTGCTGTCATGATTCCATTGGGTACGCATTGAGTTTGAAAAATATAGAAATACGATGTCTAGGTGATAATTTTGAAAAATGAATTGGTTTTACTATTTTTTTAATGAGTCAATCGGTGTGTTAAACTTAGCCTTTTTAGCAACGAAACCAAGGCCGTCTAGGTCTTATGGACTTAAATCCAATGGGGTAGTTAAAATGGTGTTAAAAATGAACCAAATGTTGATGAAAGACACGGAAACAAACTCACACGCAGGTCTGTTACGCGTGCGGAGCTAACGTGGAGCTCGTCCGAGACGCAATGCGTATACGATTGCTAAATATTTGTACCTGAATGAGTGAGCACGCTTGAAGGAGGAGGTGATAGAATCTCTGAATGACATCTCACGTCTAAAGAGTAAACTTAAGATAGGAAAATAACCGAGTCAATGACTCAGAATGACACCTCGATAAACTTCCTCCGCCACCAGCTCCGGAACTGAGAGGGGAGAGACAATAAGCATGTCTAGCACAGGAACAATGTACACGAACGACAAATTTTCTGAGCCAGAATCTCTTAAAGATAGCTTGGGGTATTTACGAGGAGCGCCGTATTTCGGAGGTACAACTCAAGAAAGTAAAACCACGGGAGCAAAATATAGAAAAGAAACCAGTGAGAATGGCGCTAAGTGTGTTACATTTGTGCAGATGCAGGAACAAATGAGCTCAAAAAGAGGGCTAGAACAATGCGTTTTGTTTACAATTACAGACATCCTAAATAAAAAAGGAAGAAGAGTAACGTCAGCGAGAGTTAGCAAAAAATGACTTGGTGATTACATCCACCAAAAATAACAAAAGTTAAAGAATCCCAATGGAGTTCGAAGCGAGAACAATATTATAAGAATATCACGTTATATTCGACAAAAACCTTACTACGTTAGGTAGTGATCATTACGGTAGAGTTTACGTACTTGACGTACACTGACATCCGGGAATGTCCGTTCATGATTTGTTGTGGAAAACATGTTAGGCAGAGCAAGGCTGCGCCTGTCCTTTGGTTTAGTAGTCAGCACCGCACAAATAGAATCAATAACGCATCATTAAGACAGCGCCTGACATTGAGACATGAACCTGTAAGCTCTGGTGTCACTAAATAGAGCCCCGTCATCTAGTGCCTCCGAGGAGAGAGCAATTAAATACAATATACAACCATCGCGGAAAGAACAATTGACATGCAACGACAAACACTTATTGGAGTTAAGACACGAGAGGCTGATAGATATGACACTTTTGACAGACACAGACACATGCTTAACAATGCTACGTCGAGACTCTAGAGGATGGATGTAGATTTACGACCGAAGAGCAAACACTGAAAAAGTACGATGTTGAAATTCAACATGAGGAAAGACCAGCTCATCTGTTACCTCGGCAACGACCTGGCGACTGCAGAGACAGCAAGGAAATAATGGCGCTGCTAGTCATCTTGAAAATTTGAAGGGAATAGAAAAGAGCTGTAAATTAAAAAACGCGAAGGTGAATATTTCTGCAACGATACACGACGAAATGTTTTAGAGAAAACAAAGCTAAAAGAAGAATTATTAGCATAAGAGGACAGCATCTCAGGAGAGATGGGGAAACAGGATTCAGAATGAGATACTGGGTGTTGAGGTAGTGATGTTCATCATCAGATTAACAGGGATATATGAACGCCATCAAAGCTCAAGACCAAATAATAAAATTATTTATAAATAACAAGAAAAACATTAATAAGAATAAGACTGTAGGAGTAAATAAAATTGACTTGCGTGCAACAAACACATCAAAATATTCTGATCGAGGGGTCTATCAAGAAAGTACTTTTATAACCTTTGTTAATTCTAACATGTTATACCGTTGGATTTTCAATGCCTTGCAACTACTGACGAGTGAGGGATGTGAAGAATATAAGGATTAAGTTTTCTCTTCCAAGGGAAGCACTCCGTGATCACGTGAAAATCAGTGCTGGAACTTGGAATCGAACCTTCCCTTCACAGCTGTTAGGCTATCACGCTAACTAGTGCGCCGTACAATGAACAGAGAAAAATTAAACGAATAAAATGAATGGTAAATAAACAACATGTTGAGGCTAAATCTTAAAGTTGGGACTGATAAGAAATCAAGATCAAAGCGAGTCCTGATATGAGACAGGGAAGCGTTTACAGTGTGAAGCGAGCAGCGAAATACCGAGCTCTTGAGCTAACAACTTATTTAAATGAAAATATTTTTGACAATGAAGAGAGAGAATCCACTAACACAAATATGAATATGATCGTACCTACAGACACAAAATTTTGAATTTGGTTGATGATACCAAGTAAAAATGAATAAGAATGAATTCGCACGAGAGTAGAAGAGTTATTTTACAACCTAATGGAAAAGATGGCGAGATCTTGCCATTGCTAGAACAGGTGAAGAGAGACCAAAATAACTTTCAGAAATTGAATTTAAGACTAGAGTTGGACTGCAACATGACTTTTCATTGAAAACCACAGTTGTGGATGAAATTAATCTCCGCACGCGAACAAATTATGCTCATTGATCAGCAAGTGGCGAAAGTTAAAATGATCGTTACGCCAATTAGCAGGTTTTCGATGCTAAACCAGAATATGTAGATGCCAGCCGTAAGACACCTCGAAAGAACATAAGGGACCAAAATTGAGGACAGTCCTGACTGTGAGATTGAACATTACGCGCTAGGGATACTTTCGACAGCTAATTGATGATCAATTTGCAAAGTCATCATATCAACTTCGGAGAGGATGGACCTTATGTTTTCGATATAGGAGATAAAAATTCTTGAAATCTGAATGCGATAAATTCCACATACTATCTTGACATTTGATTTCGTAACAACAAGAGCGTTCAAATACACTCATAGGAATATGCAAAACAGAATTTCACTCCTGTTAACAGTCATTGTAGCAAGCCAGCACGACAAGGAAAAATTTTTAGACACACTAATTTCTCTAATTACTCTAAACGTTTATTTTCTTCGAACTGCGAAGGGAGTAAGAAATGGAACCAGAATTTTTGGTCCTTGAATTAAGCACGCAATATTTCTGATAGAACGTTCCCCTATTTCCGACATGCAGGAACTGAGACACGCGCATGAGATCGATAATAACGTTTTCGCCGGAAAAAGTTGTCTCCTCAGTCGTAGCCAGAGATAAAATCGATTCAGGCTCCTATCTGCGTTCACAATAAAAATATCGGCGAGAGGAATGCTTCCGGAAAGAATTGTGCGCATGGACCTCCCCTTCGTGGAAGGCCGTAAGAAAAAAGAAGAAAAAGAAATCCGATACCACATTGACGGTAATATTTTTTGTGCCAAGGGCGCTGTGATCGAGATCCGTCGCCCTGATCATGATGGAATGCCTCCTGCGCTCCCCATCGCGATGCGGTGCAGTGGGATCAGGCCCAAGTTATTAGCTGCAACGTGAAAATCATATACATCTAATGACGTGTTGATATTTATGGCACTGCTTCACATGGTAAACGTGCCGGGTTGATTTGATCAGGAAATACTCTCGGTTTGAACGAAATGTTTTAATATTAGGTTTGAAAACCGTTTGTTTCAGCAGGTACTTGGGTCACTGAAAATGCGAGTAACATAACTCACATCACGGGGAGAAATAGCAACAAAAAACCTCCAATAGAGAACTTTGAGAGTTCAATCGTAAGACTTGCAGCCCGCTAGCATTGTGGTACAGAAAAGAGTCATCTCTTCTCAAGCGCGCACCAAACTGCGAGAAGGGCAACGACGAAACAGATTTGTACGCACAAGAGCAGCGGCGCGTGTACGGCGCGTGTGCGCAAGAAGCGTGAATCTCAATGGTGTTCATAAATCATGCATTATAGCCGCGTGTGTTTGGCGCCGGCACATCCCCACGTCGATTGATGGCTACCATAGACAAACACAAATGGATCATAACGCACGACGGTCGGGTGCGGGGTAAAGGGGACAAGACGGAGGGCACAGGGGACACGGGGGAAGATTGACGCTAGAGAGAATGTATTATGAATAAAGGCCACCGGCGTTATTCGTGTCATTATTCAATAGTTCTAAGTATTTTCTTCTTAGAATAAACTAAACGCGTCAGGCTAGAATGCTACTGGGTGCCCCCCTTAGCTTAGCCCCATTAGGAAATTCTACTGAAGTTGAGAAAATGCTACAATATCGTTCTCGGAAGTATCAACTGTTATTCTCACGCCTTCACTCGCCATGAACTCGCGCTTGCGTCCTTAAATGTCGACTAAAAATAAAACCCTGGAACGCAAGAGCTCGTACGAGGGAGGACCTAAAGGTAACCGGAATTGTGAGATAATTTTATTGTCATTATTGCATGTTTATAGTCTTTCTAGTGGACGTACCCCGCCAAAAATGTCAAGACAACTTATATCCAATTCTCGAGACGCCCTTTTATTTACGGTAATTCTGATGTATAGTGTTATTTTCAGTATCACTGATACGGACTGCCGTAGCTGAGTCTCGCTATTAGCGTAGGACTGACAGGCAGACAGACGGACAGTAGGACCAACCAAACAAACAACACTGGGCTATTATTATATAACGCTGGGATCACCTTCAAGGAATTTTCCCTTTGAAGCAATGCCCCGATCCAGACGTGTTTTCCACTTTTCAGAGCGGCCCTGGTCTCTTGTGAAGTTACGTTTTTAATGACGCCGTCGTATTTTTCTCAGCCTCTTGAACATCTGCAAAACGTTTTCCTTGGAGGATTTTCTTCATTCGTGGGAACAAAAAGAAGTTGCAGGGAGGAAGATCGGGCGAATAGGGAGGTTGGATAAGTGGGGTCATGTTATTCTTGGTCAGAACTGCCTCACACTCGAGGCGGTGCACGCCGGACGAGCCAGCGCACGCCGTCTTGACTGTGAGACATTTTAATCATAATTGTAAGAGCCTCAACCACGTAAGGAAGCGTGCAGAAAACATGGTTATGAGCAAAACCGTGTTAAGAAAACCATGTTGAGTAAAATCCTGTTGAGCAAAACGGTGTGTATCCGGAACATCAACAAACGACGTTTGATGGTTTTAAATTAGCATTACTGCCAGATGTGCCCAAAATTTCCCTCTCAAACGATAATTGTTGGTCTACGT
>VOMN01093770.1:0-63521 GCA_014899125.1 Orchestia grillus
GGGTGTGGAACAGCATGGAAGTTGTACGGGGTGTGGAACAGCATGGGAGTTGTACGGGGTGTGAACAGCATGGAAGTTGTACGGGGTGTGGAACAATTGATCCCAATGCCTTAAAGTTCTCTACTGACGGTACGTTCACTCACTTCTGTCCCGGAAGCTTCCAGACGAATTTTTAAATTTGTGGGTCATCAGGGGTTCATTTTTAATCTTCTTTTCCAAAAGTTGACGAGACCAGCGATTAATTTTCCATGGAACACCTGGCCTTGACAAGTTGCCTGGTTGAGTCATGTTCCTTAATTGACCTTACGCATAATTGAACCGGCAGTAAAGTATGGCACATTAACCTGCGTGGGAATATTTCTGTACTACATCCCTTGAGAATAGAGTTGAACTACTCGCTGCCGTAAATGTTCTCAGACTTCTCTGACTTTTGGCATGACTTCCGTAAGTGACTTCATACTACGACAGCTCATTGATAATGTAATTCTCAAAACATTGATAATGTTCTATTAGTAATTCAGAGACACATTGATAATGTTCTATTAGTAATTCAGAGACGATGTGACCGAAAAAACAATATAATTATCTTGCGAAAGTTGTTTCACAAAAATGGTTGGATACTTTTGTCACTTGCCATGTATGATTTTAGTGTCCACAAAGTCGTTATCTTGTGAAGTTCCTTACTTCTTTTTGCAATTTCACGTAGCTAACAAGAATTTGTGTTCTGTTGAAATTTTAAGAATGTTAGCTTGCTAGACGCTCAACAAAAAATCGATTTATAAAATGAGCAATTACTTGTACCCCCCCACCCACTTCAGAAATGCTCTTGATTACCGCGAACGACTTTGCTTCCACCGAACCTATAGGTCTGATATGTTTTACTTTTCGTGAGAGTTGAAATTTTATACCGTGCTATTGACACTGATTTATTCTATGATTAGAGATTAAATAAATTATTAAAACTTTATCATGCATTCGATGGCGTAAAAATCTGTTGTAATTCACTGTCAGGTTCTGTGTTAATTTAGTTTGAATATAGAGGCGTAAAATTTTGCTTGAGATGTACTTTCATGATTTTTTTTTGTGTTAAAACAGAAGTCAAACACATCATTCATGCGTGACTGTTGGTTATCTCTGCACAATGTTGTGATAGTTCTTTCAAAAAGGCAAGTTTACTCAATGTCAATCCCGATGTAATCAACATTCAGAGTCGGAGAAGGGAAAGAGCAGTCCATCCTTCTTCTGAGTCCCCTTGATCTGAGCCTCGATGACGTCAGCATCGAGATGTGGTCCGGCAAATACCGAACTGACAAATCACGGCCGATGGTCTTGCCGTCCGTCAGCTTCAAGGATCTCGAAAGTGGAAAGTAAGTTTGGTTTTGTTATTCGTGTACAATAAAGGCATTTTTTTTAATTCACCAAAGTTCAGGAAACACGGCACTCGAGGGGAGAATTTCTTTACGACATTTTCCAATTCGTTTTTAGCGGACTCACACGTGGTCAGTTTGTGCTGCCTCCTGGATATAAAAATATGATGGCCCTCAATTGGAAAAGTTCCTGTTCCACAACTACAATTTTTTACCCAAGAACAACGCTTTCATTATTTCTGATTTTCTCAGCCATTATTGAGTCATTGCTAAAAATAGCAACTTCTTGTACGTAATTACATTTCACTTAGATCTGGTGAGAAATAAAAGTATTTCAGGATTTCTATTCATTAAGATTTATTAAAAATAAGCGTTAACACAAGTCCCTTCTTCAATTTTCCCTTTGGTCAAGAATATGTGTCGGGGATGGCGAGAAGCGGGGACTGTACCATAAGTTGGGCAGAACTTATTTTACGATTCTCTTAATAATAAGACGAATATTATCTAGGATGCGAGAGAACTGAAGGGCTTTACTTTTTAGACGAATGAATACTTCATATTATCCTCAGAAGCCATCATTTAGAATACAAGGAAAAATATCACTGCTTAAAATTTTATTTTTATTGATCGTTGTGCACAGGAAAACGTACGCGTGTAACGTACATCTGGAGTCCGGCCAGCCACAGCTTTTGAACACCAGCAAGTCGCCGTGCAGCAGAGACTCCGCCCCCACCCCCACCATGAACACTTGTCATTGATTCATCAGTGGAAAACATTCATCAATTACATAAATATGTGTTGCTTAATTTCAGGGATATTGGACGTCTTGGTGATTACGTTGTTGAGAATTTCAAACGACTCAATCAAAGAAATTTTTATGAGGCTCAGCTGTCGGCAAAGTATGCTCCTGGTCGGGGCTTTGAAAGTCGGGACTTGGTCTTTGCCTGAATCGTTTGAAATTCTCAACAATAAAGATATGTCTTCATGGTTGTCTGAATATCGGAGAATTTAGGAAAAAATTACATTACTGAAAGAAGAGAACAAAAGACGTTTGTTCAGAGGAGACCAAGGGATGGGTACTCCTAAAGGGAAAGAATACTCAATAAAAGTTAAATATAGCTCTATATTTTTTTTTCTATAGTGGTGCTTAAAATTTTAAATTCGTACTAGATAAATCTCGAAATTTAGGTTGGTTTTACGTGAAGGCTTAACAAAAACTAGATATGAGAAAGTACATTAGGGAAAATGACTAACGCACTAATGGCAATGACGTATTCATTGCATAAAATATCCTATTTATCATATTACAATTTTTGTAGGTATGGAACCGAAGAACAAATGTCCAGATGCACCTTCCTAACTTACGACACCTAAAGTGAGACAAAATTGTAGTTCGTACGCAATAAAAAATTAACTAAACTTGGTATTGCGTTGTGTGGCTATGGTAAATTAAAAAGTTTTGATAAAACCTTTATGCTTATGCTTATAAAGGTATGACAAAAAGTTTTATCAGCATAATAAATTGAAGTTTTTGGCTGATTTTTTTCATTATCTTTTTTACACCGACACCGAAGTATTCTTTTGTGGACTCCATGGTGCAGTGGTGAACGTGATGGCCTCACAGCCGAAAGAACGAGGGTTCGAGCCTCGGCTCAGGTGGGTGGGGCTTTTCACGTGACCACGGAGTACTTCCCTTGGAAAAGGAAGTTTAAACCACACATTCCTCACATCCCCCATCGCACCAGTAGTTGTAAGGCATTTAAACCCCAACGGTAAAACGTGTTGGAATAATAAAGGTTCTTTTTTATATGAATATTTTAGGCTCAGATACTGTAAGGAGCACTAAATGGTAAACATTTAAACAAGGTCGTTATCGGAACAAACATGATCAAAGGGCCCTATAAAATCATCATCATGCAACATTATTTGTCTAAACTAAAAGAATACACTGGAAAAGAGTACGTTTTATGATTTTAGTGCCGAGTATCAAAACTTAAAATTTTATCTTCAGAATGAGATCCATTTTGTTGGGAAAAGAACCAGTCAGGCATGTCACTATTAGCTCCAGTGAAAGAGATGAGGTACATCAGGATTGGTTATTATATGAATCAAGTCAATCAAAGTTTAGTTAAATTCAATTTACATTGATATGTGCCTTTTTCAAATAGAAATAAGTCAGCCCAAGAAAATTTCTTCTTTTACAACAGTAAAAAACCTTTAAGTGCAAACTAAATTACTTTGGAAAATATGTCTGAATGAATAAATTTTCAACTATAAACTTATTATTTTGTAACAAAAATGTTCGCAATCTCAAAACACAGTTCACTATGAAAAAACAAGGATAATATTTGAAGCGATCATAATATGAGTCTTGAGCATCATAACATATCTGACATTGATCAACGAGATTATTTATTTTTCGTTTATAAAAAAACTTGTTGGCTCTAGCACAACAAAATATTTGAAAACTGATTCCACCTTTAGCTCAGACTTGAAAGTTTTGATACTTTAAAATGTACTTAAAAATGGTAGTCAGTGAGTGAAAGACCACGAGGGCATGGAGGGTATGGTAGAGCAATGTCAATGGACCATAAATTTTCTATGGGTTTCCAATCGGTACTGTTTAGATGCCACAACATTAAACAGTACCCCTTCAATCCATAGTCTAACAGCTATTTGGCTGTGTCCTTTGATTTGTGTGCAGGTGCGTCTTCCTATTGAAATACCAAAGACCTTTTCATAATTGGATGATCATTGAGTCCTGGCAGGAAGGCGTGCTCTAAGAGCTTACGATATGAATTCGAATTCAGTTCCAATCCTCTCGGTAGTTTGTAGGGGCCAATGAACTCATCTCCTTGGATCCCAACCCAAAACATGACTTGGCCACCACCTCGTTGTCGACAAACGGGCACTTCTGCCTAACGACCATTCAACAGCCAACCAGATGACCACCCATTAGGTCCATCTAGTGTTGCACGAGACTCATCAGTGGAAATTACATTGCTGAAAGTGATCCTCATGGGTTTCTGTGTTCATTCAGACCTTTTGGTTCTCTTTGCTTCACCCAATGGGGACCTTATAATGAAACTCCTCGCTTTGGAAAGTGTATTGACGATCTTACACCTGGTGGTTTTACCTCCCTTTAGCTCACCGGTAGCTCCAAAAATATTCTTGCTTGTAGAATGATGCGTTTCGGAAGTTTCAACATTATTTTACGAATATCCCTAGTAAATAACTTGCGTAAATGCAATATTTCCAGTGTCTTTCTGCATGTTTTATTAGAAAATGTAAATGATTTTATTGTACGGTGATCGAGCATTAACTTTTCAGATAGTTCTAGTATTGACAAACCACTTTCAAGCGTGGAAGTACTTTCAACATGATCTTCTTGAGTAGAACCAGATTTCTCGCTCATTTATAGTACTTATAGCGATTTCACATAATATAACGACACATTAGCAGAGATAGACTGCGCATCTCAGGCTCCATCTTCGAGTTCACTGTACATGGCAAAATTCGATCTCCAATGATGTTGTACGCTAATCGCTCTCAACACAATCTGGACGTAACACTAATAAGAATTACATTGTCAAGGCATCCATTGTAAGGGGATCTCTGCAATATCTGGCCCGTAGAACACAGATGCGCTGATATTTGTACGCATGTCCGTCAACCCAGTGAAGCGCTAGAAGAAAGCCTCAGAAAGTATATTTTCTAACGTCAATCTAGAGTTCAGTAAATAAATTTTCAACATTGCTCCTCAGACTATTGGAAAAGCAGATTATTTCTACGTAAATGATACCTATAACTTTAATTGGATTTTGGAAATTCCTCTCCTGAATTTAGTGGAAATTTTGAATTGAATCTTTCCCATTTTCTCCACTCTGCCTGCTGATATTTACATAGTATGTCATACCGATTCGTTCATTACGATTGTATCATTTTGTAATCAATTTAACTTTCCTCATCATTAACTTTTCTCTTAAAGCTGTAGGGAAAATCAAGTGCATTAATTTGAAACTCGTACGTGATGTCGAAATGAATTTGAATTCAACATTATACTCGTGATGCATTTCAAATTTAATTTCCTGAAACAAATTCAGTGTCCCGGCTGAAGATAGCCCCAGAGAACTTCAACTTGAGATCTCATCTTCAGAAGAAATCATTAAATGAAAGCATGCATGACATGTACTCGGTGTCATGATGTTCGAGGCTCATAAAGTCACGTCACAGTAATTTTGTGCTTGTAAGCACCGAGCGACGCGCAGGCTCAAGCCCATCATTACGCATGTAACTTTTAGTCATTGCGAGTATAGACCTTCGACAGCGCTGTATTTGTTGTGATAAAAATACTGTGATTAAATCTCTCCTGTCGAATGGAAAGTCATGTTAAGTACTGCCCTAATCATCTCTGAAATTCACGTTGTAAATTTTAGTTTTAGGTTTTATCGACCCTCATGCAATGATGACCCCACTGATGCAAAGCGGTATTGTACAACAATAACTGTTCACGTGAACTAGAAAACGAAACGTCATAGCGATGCATTTGATATCAAAGTCCAAAGGCCGACAAAACATAACCGAGGCTTTGTTTCTACTCCTTACTTCAACGTAGATTTCGTCTGGTGTATGCAGGGATTTTATTTCTTATTTTTTTTGTGGGGGCTTATTTTATGTTTTATGAGGAGGTTTTATCAATGTTTTCTGTGGGGGTTTTGCGTTCTATTTCATGAGAAGCTTTATTTTATTTTTGTGTGTGGTTCTGTTTTCTATTTTGTGCGAGAATTGAACAGCAAGTTTTATTTATACAGCACACTGTTCTCAATTTTTTTCTCTATTTAGTCGAAAATCGAAAATAATAATAACTAACTGTAGATACAGTACGTCCCAAAAAACCCGAACCGAGTATTTTTTTTCTCCGTATCATTAATACCACCATAAGAATACCATAAGCATTTAATTTCTAGCAAAATAATCCTTCAAAACGAGGGTTCGGTTTTTTTGTGAGACATACTGTAAAGCAGAACTGATGTTCAACTGTCTATGTGAAGTTTGTGTGACTAATTTCTCATAGTAATATTCTTAACATAACTGTTTGAGAGAATAAATTTTGTTGCATTCGTGACCAACCCTACATCCTTAAAGTCAGATTATACTGCCAAATCGTTTATTTTTTTTCGATAGCAGTCCAAATAACACGCAAAAGTAAATTCTTGACTCAGGTAGGATTAGCACGCAAAATTATCTCTACCTTCTGTGATTGTGATTGCATCGCTCGTTGAATTGAACGGATCGATTTAGAGGATAAATTCAAGCCACCGACATCGCAAGCGATGAAATTCATGCTCTGATAATATTGAATAATTTTTTTTATCGTTTGTGAATTTTTCTACTTGACGCTGAGTGAAAATTACAAGGACAAAGCGGTGAACTTCTAACAGAAGTTGAAATGCTGATCGACTCCTGGAAACGTATGTGTGTAGGATTAGCACGCCCCGTCAGTTTGTATGTAAGTCTAAACATGCTTGACTTCTCAAGGTGAGGAAGAAATGTCATGAACCATTTAACTCAAACGAAGAATGATGTTTGTTTTTCACATTATGATATATCTCTTAATTAATGCACGTGCGATTTAGATTCATGTAGCGTTTCGTGGGTATTTTTTGAGACTATTTTCTCCCCTGATAGCAAACGAACGAATTTATTCTTCAAATCTTTTCGTAAATTTTTATTTTCTACCTTCACAACATTTGAAAACCGTCACAGGCTTTGACAAGAACTTTCATACTGTTGAGCCTTCCAAAGACCTAGGACATGATTAGAAATTATATACTCCCGTTAGCTCTTCAACGATCAAAAATTTAATTAAACTGATCCCGTTAGGAGTTCAATTGAAGTGCCATCGAACACACTAAACTCATACATACATAATAGCGTTACCTGGAGCTCGAGTTAAGGTGTAATCCGAGCGTAACTCTCACTTTCGGACGATTTTCCCGCGCACGAGTGCGTGGTCACGCGAGGGGAGGGCTGCCTGGCGCACGGAGGGGCGGCGGCAGGCAGACCAAAGTGAAGTAGTCGGTGGCAGGACAGTCGTGGTGTTGCCGTCCGACGTGCTGTGTCCACTCCAATATCTTCCATGCATCAACTGACGTGCGATGTTGCCAGTCAATGAGGAAACTCTGTATTAATTAAAGAAATTAAAGGACTTGCTTTACTATTTCGACACAAAGTTATATCCGGCAACTCTATTGATTTTTTATTGCCGTCTATCAGTTTTGCATGATGAGTCTAATGGTTTGATAAGCTTACTGATATAATTCTAGCTATTTACTGAAAGCGACATTACGAGGCAATGGAGGCTTTAACCTTACACGTTATATTCATCTTTTTTACGGTAAGTTATCATAATTTATCTGGAACTACCGCACCTTCCTTCGGCTTAAAGTTTTCTTACTGTAGACCTTCTTACATTTCTTGTGCAAACTATATTGTTCTTAAATCTCTCTAAATCAAATGGAATACTCTTGTTTACATGATAACTATTGAAAAAAAATCCTGGCTCAAATTTTTGTTATTTTCTAGAGTGATTCTTCATGTTTTCCTACTTTTTGGTGATGCTACGATCTCCTAACGTAAACATGATCAACAGTACAGGGTTTGGGTTATTGGATTGAACACCCTAACGTACTTCTGCGGTAGATTCAGTAGTCTGTGCTGATCTCAATTTCATATCTCTGGTGCAGCAGAGCTTGGTAAGAAATAAAAGGCGATTTTGACGGCCTACTCGTTTGTGAAGGTCAATTGTTTTGGCAGTAGGCAGATGACTTAAGGGAATATGCGAACAGTTTTGTAAATAAACGTGCTCATATTCTCTAGATTTTTTGGATAAAATCCAAGAATAATTTTCCTGGGCTGGTGGCATGTTTTCCAATCAACTGTATTTAGGAATTAGAGTAAAGTGTTCTCTAGCGATACTACATACAATATAAAATCTGAAAGTGTTCGTGGACTTTTTAGGTTTTAAATGCATAAAACTTTTTGACTATCAGTGTACAGTCAAAATAGTAAAATGAAGATCGGCAAACATGCCTTCGAATTATCTATGTGTAAGAGTGAAATTTTCTCAACTGAAATTATCGTCACATTAAAAATTTATTACGACCGATGTGGAACATGATTTGTCATTTCCAAGAACACCGAACACGGGGAGATGCTTAGAATTTTGGAATCCTTCATAATGTAAAGCCTTTTGAAGAAAACGAGAAAATTCGTGCCAGTCGCCCTAACGCAACTAAAAATGACTGAGGATTAGATCGAACATGAGTTCTTAATTCATGAAAAGAATCAGTGCTTGAGGTGGTCAGGAGAAACTCACATCTGGCATGGAAGTAACTATCAAGATGGAGACCAAAAAATAAGAACACCTTTTCCAAAAGTTAGTGAAACGTTATCATGAGTGCGGTTGTGAGGTTCTGGTTTTTGGATATAAAACTTATTCCGGCAAGTTCAATAAAAAAATGCGCACGTGTTCGCCCACTTCGAAGCTATCAAGTTGCAACATGACTACAGAGACGTTATAAATTGTTTGCTGAATGAGTATCTTAACCCGTTGAGTACCACCGGGAAACCTCGGTCTCGGCTCTATTGTTGCTTGATATTATCATTCATTCATATTTTCTCAGCTAGAGAACTATGAAGACTCTTGGAACACCAGATAGAGGAATGTTGGTATCTGGTACCACGCTAACTGAACGCACTAAGGATTTCAATAGATCATTGAAACTTCTAGATACTCTACATGTAGTCTATTAGGTTGTTAAAACAATAATAGCCAATTGAAGGGTTGCGTTGTTAAGTGCCATTTTGCAACAGTATTCTGAGTTTGTTTTTATTGAACTAATCTATGCTCTTTAATAATTTCAAACGAATTTTTGACAGAAAGCGTTCATGAAGCATTTAAGTCCTTAATTTCAAACGTAAGAAAAAAACTTTATCTTACTTCTCTCTCTTGATTTCAAACTTCGGCACAGAGCCTCCTAAACTGCTGCCAATATCAACAGAGCATGCGTGAGGACAGGGGGCCGCAAGTGATCGATTCGGACGAAAATGGTTTCAGAAATTTCATAATGGTGATGAGAGAATCGAATGTGAATAGGACTGTCATGCAGTATTGGCAACGAGCAACGAGGTGGAATAAGCTTTTAAAGATTTTATTGCACTATAGCCAATAAGTTTTTATAAACAAGAGATATATGATTTCGTTGATCGATGATAGAGACCGACAAAAGCTCAAGCCTAAGCTTTTGACTCAGGTAAACATGTTTATGGTGCATTTTTCCATAATCAACTAGGTTCTGAGATAAACCATTATTTTTGTGACAGCCTAATACATAGTTGAGTTTCCAGTAAATTTCCAGAACTATATACACTTTAAAGACCATAAAGGATGAAGAACTTATAAATTCTCCTACTGCTTTCTTTCTGGAAGTGCAGTGTTATACCCTGAAGATTGTTCCAAATGGACGCGGCATCAAAGACTGAGAAAACTTTAGAAAACAATCCAGAACTACGAATGAACTCTGACTCTATGAAAATTTTGGGAGTTATATAAAACTCATTTCATAAAATAATTAAACTATTCTCAGTACATTTTCAAATTGAAAGAATCACTGAAAAAAGTCAAGGGTTGCGGCAGCAATATTATAGAATCCATCTTTTGGTTACTCTCACGAAAAAAAGAACGACACGGACAAATGGAGGTTCACGTATTCGCGAAAATAAAAGCATCGGATAATTTGAAGTGAAATCGATCGTGATTCCAGTGAATAACATATACAAGCGTGCTGAACACCTCTTCCTCAGCAGTTAAGAGCTCACGCGATTGCTGTTCGTGTTTCGACTTTCATGTGAACAGCAGAGCAAAGTTGTCGCTCCGAGGGCCAATCACGAGTTTTTAGACGCACGCACGTCACGTAGAATGCTCGACTTGATGCCACGCGCGGCACGTGGTCGCGTGTGAGTGGCTACAGCGAGGCAGTGTCTTCCTTCATCTCTCTAACACGATCATGATGAGTCCGTGTACACGATGGAGTCACGAGCTCATAGACGAGTGATGCGATACTTTCACTGCTTCTATAACATCGCAGGCACCTCACGATATCTGTGCTAAACTAACCAAAGTGTTAAGTAACTCGTTTTGTTAAAGATTGGGGTTTGTTTCTTCGGGCTGTCTTTTAGGGGAGTTCAAAGGCTTGTCTTTTCTTTTTGACTAGGAAAGATGATGTACCAAAACGTGAATAAAACTACAAAACAAAGCAGTTTGACTTTTTCCAGATTATTTTGAAGTTGTATTAAAAATGAAATACGCTTTCTGGCGTACTGTTTCAGTGCATTCTTTTGTAAAAAGTCATTTGTATTAACGAACATTCTCGTATTCACAGGCATCTTCTCAGGGAAGTGCTTTCTGATCGACAACATCACACAAAAGCCATAAATATTAAAAAAGAAAATTTATTCATTTCCTAAAGTCAAGATATGCGTTAAAATAAAAGGCCATCACCTGTATTTAGCTCTTATTCAGGAAGTAGCCAATGAAAGAAAAGTTCAATCAGAAGGAAGAGCTTCCAATAACTCCACCTCTGCCCGTGTTTTTGTATTTTAGGCTACGTGTTGTCAAGAGGATTGGTTACTCATCGTAATAGTAGTTCAAATTTCATATTAAGTGCTAGCTCTCTGCACGGGCGCAATATGAATCTTAACACAAGCAGAGAAACTATCCTGTAGCGGCATGTTAGGATTTGATAAATCATAAATTATTTTAATCGGATGAATTAAAAAAACACTTAAGGGTAATTAGATTTATTCGGAAATATCCGTTCACTAGATGTAGTTCTTTCTACAAAGGTTTTAAACGTCCTCGCGTCATTAATGTAGGTCTTAGCACTTCCTGCTGATGATCCTAGGAATAAAAATTTTGATGGGAGGTTATTTAACGTTGATATGGGGATGCTCTCTGTCTTGTACTGGTCTACATTGCTACGTCCTACTTTGTTAACTTGTCTTTGAACGACGCGACCGCAAAATTTCATCCATCGCCCAAATTCATCTTCACGACGTTCTAAAATTTCATTTCGAAAAGAAATGCAGAAAAATGCGTTATCGCTAAAGAAATCACCCACAATAGAGCATGCAAGCGTAGATTTCATTAGCAGTTGCAATCATTGAAACTTCTACCAAACGGTTGCTGACATCGGTGTCGTGTGAAACATCAACTTCCGTTTTGATAAGGCGTGGGAAGCTGCAGACGATTTGTCTGGGGGATAACGCTTTCCTCTTTCGACTGTTCGCTCGAGCAAAACACAGCTCGATTTGCATCACACTTGCGTTACATCTTCATTAACCAATCACCGACAAGAAAAAGCAATCTGCACTTCAGCGCACGATGCAATGCGGTAAATAATAAAATGACACCTTCCTTCTTTTTCTTTGGAGTTTTAGGAGAGTAGAAGCACCGGCCTGTATTCCTTCTCGGGCCCTTTAATACCATGATATTCGTTCATTTTTGTCAGATTCATGATCACCAATCTTAGTGCACGTCTACGATTCGAGGGCCGTACATCATTTGGTGTAGAGACCGGCTACCGTTGCCTCTACGCTCTTCTATAACGAGTGTGAAGCAAGAGACTTCCAATGAGGTTCCTGCTTGCACTTAATACGAACTCTACGCTCTACGCTTTACGCTCTACGAACTCTACGAAACTACGTACGACCTCTACGCTCTTCTATAATGAGTGTGAAGCAAGAGACTTCCAACGAAGTTCCTGCTTGCACATAATACGAACTCAACTCTCTACGACCTCTACAAAACTACGTACGACCTCTACGCTCTTCTATAATGAGTGTGAAGCAACAGACTTCCAACGAAGTTCCTGCTTGCACTTAAAAAAATGAAGTACAGGAAGTCCTTGTTATACGGTAATTCATTATCCTTTCTTATATGACTATAATACAAACTTTGGGGAGGCGTACGGTACCTGCGGCATGCTTGTGCCGCGTCAGTCTCACGGAGAAGTCAAGGTTCGACAGTCCAGTCGGCTGGGGCAAAACTGATTTTCACGGAACCATGAAATGCTTCCCTTGGAAAAGGAAGCTTGAACTTCAAAATCTCATGGGGAATGCTGCTCGGTAGTGGGTTTCCACAGTAATCTGTAAACGAAAGAAAAGGAAACGGTCCTCTTTTTAAGGGCAATTCTTTTGATGCGCATGTCGTAATGTATTCTGGGTGGTGCCACATTAATTGGGGCAACATGGGTATCGAAACACTAGCTGGGTGCTTTTTGTTTTCTTTGGGGGTTCTTTGTTAAGTGTTAACTCAACACTCACGCAAGACCGAGTGAATTAAATTGTTTAACTAGATAGGAACACAGTTTTCAAGTAGAGTTAGTTCAAAGTTCGGATATGTGTTCAGCTACTCGACTATTAAATAAGAAATTTTATTCTTCACATGCGAGGTATGTCAAGTAAAATCAGCGGAGTCTTCGTGACACTATCATTATAATGTAAATTAATTGTTAGGCTTCGAAGAAAAATTTCACCAGAAAATCACTTGAGAAATTTCACTCACTAAATCAGACTTAAGCTTAATCAACAAAAAAGAAAATAAATACAGAAATGGAGAAAGTGATATTGTTGCTGCATTAACTGGATCTCGTTCTAAGTTAACATTCTTTTCATTTGGATTAAGTTTAGAAAAAAATTATTTTAATCGAGAAATTTACCCTCATATCATTTTCTGTTGAAGGAATAGCCTTTCAAACTGTACTCGTACGTTCAGATCTTTAAGTCCTATTTATCATAGCGTGCAACGAATGTATTTAAGTTTATAAATCATGCTTATCATGTTTAAGTACGACATTGGTAAGTTTGTTGGGAGGTATCACTGTACTGTTGATGTCTTCCAGAATGCCATCTATTGCAATAGTTCGTGAAAGCTCTTCTGATCAAATGCATTCATTCATAGTACTGAAACTTTAACTCATTTAATTTACACCTACTTTAATACACACTAACATTGTTCGATTAGTAAGTACCGCTTAATGATGCTCATCAAAATACAAAAACCCTCGCAATAATGAAATAAATAGATAAATAAAATCCAGAGTATTAAAATTATTCATTGAATGCTTGTCAAACTCTGTCCCATACAATTATCATGTATAAAATTTCACATCATAGCTATTAATGGCTTGGTAGTATATTCTATCTACATTTAAGCAGTGCCGAACTTAATTGAGTTAAAACACTTGTTTTATCATATATTGTTTCAGTCAACTAAAACACATGTTTTATCATATATTGTTTCATTCAACAATTCGTTTTTATTACTCTTGTGCAGGTGGTGGCAAGCAGCTTCCACGGTAGCAGCCCTGCCGACAGCGCAGGAGATGTTCAGCCTCACGAGGCGCAGCGGAGGCAATCTCCCATCAATTTCGGGTTTAGAATAATAGATGAGATCAGCGACTCGGTTACCCAGTCCATACAAGGTTTACTGGGCGTGGCACAACCCGAGAAACCCCAGAAAATGCCCAAAACGCCTTCTCGTTTCATACATCTCAACCCAGGCTCAGCTTTTTCTGCTCAGTCTCCACCTCCTTTACCTCAAACAACCCAGTTTCCTCGATTCCCAACCCCCCACCCAGCCTTGGTTACACAACCCACTCGTGCAGCGATTTCCCCGGAAAATTCGTTTCAATCACAACCTCCAAATCAATTTGTAACTGCTCATCCGGCTGGCCTACATTCAAATTTAGCTTCTCAAGTACATCTTGATGTTCCAGGTCCAGTTCAGGGTACTTCATTTGATGCTCACTTCGGTTCCCACAATAACGGATTTGGTCAACACAATGCAGCCATTCCTGCCCAGTTCGGCAGTCCCGCCGGCCCTCAGCATCTGATCAACTCTGGTCCTCCAACCCAAGTCGTGTCTCCAAATTCTATTCTGCCTCTACAGTCGACACAACTGTCACAAAACTCAGGTCTCAAGCCAGGTTTCGAATCTACATCTTCGTCTACTAAAACTTCACATAAAAATCCTACTTCGTTTGGTTCGGGAAAATCTCAGAGTTCTGTGCAGCAGAACGGAGTGAACTTTATTTCTTCAACTGAGAAACCATCAACCAGCTTTACAAATGTAGCTTTAGCAAATACAGGGGCACTGTTGATCACAGGAGCTCCAGTCACAATACCAAACTCGTTATTGCAGTTACAACCCCCAAATGTTGAAACAAATGCTCCTGGTTCTAGATTCCCAGATTCAACATTCATTCAAACTGTCGCTAACCCACAAGGTAGTTCAACTATTCCCCATGTAAATCACCAATTCAGTTCTCCCATTTCAACAGGAGCTTTCAATCAAGAAATTAAAAATATCTCCCCTGTGGACTCTGGACACGGGAACGCTTTACCAGCTCATAGTGGAAGCATATCACCAGATGCCTTAAGAGGAGAATTCAGCACTTTTACTAATGCTGAAAGTCCAGGTTTGGTGTTGAAAATTCCTAACAGCATGCTTCTTAGTAGCATGGCCAACGACAAACTTGAGCGGCCTGATAATGCTGAGAAAACCATTATTCAAACTTCTGATTCTTTTAGAGATCATCAACACACCAACACTGGTCATGCCAATTCTCATTCACAAGAGCATTTCCAAACGAGTGATGAGTTCTCTCTCTCATCCGAAAAACTGCTGTCTCAGCTACTGTCAACAAGAAATGAAGGGAGCATTATTCCGACAGAAGCTGTGATCCACTTGAATACAGGTAATTCCCACGATGATCCGGAATCTCTTTCATTCAAAAAATTTCCTAATAGGCAGTTGAAACAAAAGTTTCACTTTGGAGGTTGGGTTGGAGTGCCACAAGAAAAAGCAGTAGATTCAGTTTCATTTCCAAATACTGCTTCAAGCTTGAGCTTTGTTACCAGTAATGTACCGGCACAGGCACAGAGTGTTGTCAACCACCAGTCGGTCAGTCAGGAGCCAATCTTCATACCTCCCACTGAGCTCCTTCCTCCTCATAGGGATTTGAACCCTTCATCAGCTGGATCACTTGGCAAGGACTTTATCAAGAATAGTCCTTTTCAGTCAATAAAGCATAAAGATAAGCAGAGCTCAGAACGACATCCTTCTCAAGTTTTTCAAGAGAAACAAAAATTCAAAAAGCAAAATTTTTCAAGTGCTGTTGATTTTTTACAAAAGGGCTCAATGACTCTCAAAAATTCACAAGGTAATGTTGCTAATCAAAAAATAATGACTATTCTTCGACCTCATGTTCAAGGCCAAGATTTGAAAATAACTACGGAATTGGACCCAACAGTGTTTGGTATCTTTCAAACGTTACAGCCGCCAGATCGCGAAAACCCCTTCGGGCAACTCAGAACGAATCTGAAAACTCCAGACGAAGAGTTTTTTACAATAACTTTAGCGGATGATTCTGTCTCAGATTCACTGGAATCTTTACTCTTGGATGACTCAACTGTGGCGCTGGAGCACGATGATGACACTGGAACTCTCTCCTTCACTCAGGTGATCGACAACGCAAATCCAGCTCAGGTAGAGCAGGCCCAACAGCTCATTACAGCTATTCCAGCCATCAATGTGTCCCATCTTTTGCAGTCAGATATAAATTCTACCCACGCCTACGATACCGAACTAACTCTTAAAAGCCTTTTATCCTTCAGGAAGAAACCTCGTCGCATACAAAGTTTCGATGGTCAAATTGGTTTCCTCCAAGAAATTCCTAACCATTTTTCACCTTCAGTGCAGCTGAACTCATTTGTAACACCTCCTAGCATAGAAATATTAGATTTTTCCGAATTCAACGATTTTCACAATAAACAGGGACCTAAAATACCTCCTCTGTTAGATTTTCAAAAGACATTTCCTCCAACTACGATGCCTAAACTGATTCAGCATACGGATGGTTCTCTAAGTCAAACCAAGTTTATTTCATCAAATGAAAGAAAGAAGAGACACGAGACGCGATTCGATAAAATAAATGGGAATTCATTTCGCACTTCTATTCCTCAGGACAACATCTGGAGTCTCAACCACCAATCTCCTCAAGCACCGCGGTTGCCTTCAACTAGCATGTCACCCCCTCCCCTGCCCCAGTCTTTAAATTCTTTTAAGAACGCCCCCGTTTTAGGTCTCCGAGCCCCCGATGAATTTCCAGTACAAGCTCTGCAGAATTCACCTCAGGCAATTTCTCCTTTGTTAGAGCTTTCCAATTTTTTAGCAATAAATAACTCTCAAATTCCGGCGAATTTTGATGGAGCATTTAGCGAAGATGGTAAACAATTATTACTTCCATCGGTGATTTTGCAACCTCCATTGCATGGCCCAAACACAAGAATTACACCTAAGCCGGAGCATCAGTTCGGAGCTGTGATCCCCGATGTTCTTAGAGTCAATTTTGGCCCAGCTGATGAGACCCCACCAGTTAGTGTTCCTCTCCAACTGAACGATCAATCGAATCAGCTCCTGCCGCCCATTACATCAACCTTTATTGCGAATACACAAGGGCAGGTTCGAATGAACGAGCAAGGAACGACCAACCAAAATCCTCTTTTTCAAGGCCAACTCGCAAACTTTCCTACTATAATCGTTTCTCAACATCAGAAACCCCTGCAACCACAATTGCCAGGAAATTTTCAGAACCCATTCCAAAACGCTCACTTCAACCAAGTTCAAAATTCTCAACAACCACAACAGCTGCAAAACCAATTCAGACAAGGTACTTTTACCTCAAGCCCAGGAAATCCCACGCAGCATACGCCTAATTCAGTAAACAACGTCATTAAAACAGAAATAATTCCTCACCAATCAGGAACTCACGGGACTGCTTTTGATTTTTTGAATAATCCAGCTCCGTTATTGCATCAAATACCAGTGTCATTAGGTCAGAGCAATGTGCCAAGACACGAAAACTTCAATCTTTTTCAAAGAAATAACAACAGAAATAACCAAAATATCGATCTGAAAAGAATAATTACCGGATTGGATGGTCAGTTCTCTCAAAATATACAGCCATTCACGAGAGAAAAAAGTATTGGAGGGAATTCCATCACAGTTCACGATTCAAGCCAAATCAGAGGCATTTTCCGGGAAAGTCAACTTGTCGGGAATGGTAACGTAACAAAGAGCAACAACGTCACCACTTCTCAGTCTACTTCAAAGCAAGATAATATTTTGAGTCAATTGAGACAGCAAACTTTCCGTCAGCGAGCTACTCCAGCTGAAAGCACCACTAGGCCCCCGATTTTGAATCAAATTCAAGTACCCGAAAAGGAAAACGTGCAAAGACCCCCTCAGTTCGAACCTCAATCCACTTCACCGCCAGCTCAGGTGACTCTGCGTTCTTTCATTACAACAAGTACTTCTTTCCCAAGATTCGGGTCCATTGGTTCTGGTATTAATATTAAAACGATATCAAGCTCTTTGCCAGAGTTAACAACCAAGGCTGCTCTTGGCAGGGTTGAAACCAATTCTAACAATGATCAATCACGTAATTTACCTACATCTATCGCTCCATGGTCTCGCAGGTTCAGAGGGCAGTTCATGACTTCTCAACCTTCTTTGAGACTCGTCCCTACGGAAGCGCAAAGACTAGATCCGCACTCAAATTCATCATCCACTGCTAGGCCTCAAAATAATTTCGTACTACCATTTACACCATGGCCCACTGGTGTAGCGCACGGCAGACGTTTAACGACATCGTCGACGACAACTAAGCCCGTCACTACTACTACACCTGTGGCTAAAAATGGTAATCCTGGAATTTCATGGCCTCCTATTCGCCCAAGATTCGTGGCGAGTACTACAACGACCATTCAACCAACAGTTACGTCGACTAAGCCACCGGAGAAGAGTACATCAGCTTCGATATTCGAAACATGGTTGAAAGCTCATCAAGTAACCACAACATTACCTCCCTCTTCTCAGGAGCCAACGGGAGGACCTAATAGCGGAAATTTGTCGTTCGAAAAAGAAGTCCCACAGCTCAGAAGCATTGAGACGGTTAAACCTCAGAATTTAAGTCAAAAAAGAAGACGAACCTATCCTCGCATGCGAAAGCGACCTTCCTCCAGACCTGGAGTTCCAGAGTACATAGCCCAAGAGACTAAAATTCGACCAATTTCTCTGTCTCCTTCCTCTATCCAACCAGATGACAGTTCAGGTGACGCTGACGTTCGTGAAGATGAGTTACAGACCACGACAGCAGCTCCCACCGCGGAAGAAGAAATTGTGACCCAGCCTGCAGCAAATGCGACCGTAACGACTGCCCCAGAAGAAAATGACTTCTCCAATGAGGACTTTATATTTATCAGTACTAAAACTTCGTAATGAATGCCATTAAATTCAACTTCGAGTCCAGAAAAAAGCGAGAATGATTATTTCTTTGTATTTATAATTCTAAATTAATTTAATTTTTCTTCAAGTACTTCGTGGAACTATGCGTTTTTAATATATGAATCGACCATAACAGAAAAATCTAATTTTATAATAACTGCATTAGTTATTTTGTTGTTAACTCTTTATGGAGACTCAAACTTTCTTACCTGCTAACCCATTGCAAAATGCTGATAAAAATGATATAAATTAACTTTATTGAAACAGTTATTCAGTTTTACAAGGACGATACAGTCTACATGACGCACGAACAGCATATTGCCGTTCTTATGGAGTTCTTCTTTACTGCAGGTCAGGTCAGCCATTAATTAACAACAATTATGACATTTTCTCGGTGATTCACCCGAGAAGTAAAATAGAAGAAAAATGAGAAATCATTCGGTGTAATGTACGTATCTAAATAGTCACGCTGAATTTTGAGTTGAAACTGAAAATTTGAGTAGTTACAGTTAGTTTTGCTGAACGCCATTTAATAGGGTCTACGGTAGGTTCATAAATTTATATATTTCACTGTTTCAAGCCTGATAACTTAGTAAAAAATATGTAAATAAATTGATGAGAATCATCTGAAAAGCGAATAAAATAAGTTTTTTTGTGCAACGCGAAATCGTTTTTTTCTCAAAATCTGCATGATTGAAGGAACTTTGACGGAGTGGGTGATCGATTGACGTCTCCCGATGCTAAATATTGAGAATAAATTTTAATATTTTGGTATGTTGATTTATTTCACATCCCTGAATGAAGAAATGGAAAAAAATACATATCTTTCACTCCACATTTAGCGTATCAGACATTGTACTCCGCTTGACAAACTGATTCGTACGGTGAACTTCTAAATCAACACACGCTCCTCAGGGGGACAATTCTGGTGTACCTTTCTCGAGCGCATGGAAAGCGTCGACTAAGCGAACAGATTCAAATTATAGATCGGTCTTAGAGAGGTATCAGCGTTAATTTTCAATAAAAAATTTTCAGAAATCTATCACAGTTTCAATAACTTCTCTCATTTACAACAGCGTAATTTTAAATTTAAGTTTACAAATAATAATGATGTTAACGCTTACTTTGAGTGATAGAACACTTTAGACTTTTGTTATGTACAGAATATTTCATCCTTTGGTGTTTGAGATTGGTGTGTTTGATGGAAATCGAACCCTAAGTATAAAAAGTAATTCAATTGATGTGCTAAAAAATACTTACTTGACATTCATACCAGTATGGTTTCGTAAGAACATCATCAGTGAACGTCATCTGCGATAAAACAAAACATGTGATGAAAATTACATCGGAGTATTGAACGATTCTCCCATACTACTAAAATAAGACAATAGTAAAAACTAAAACTAAGGGGGAGAAAACTACGTAACTAAGTTCGAAAGTTTGAAAGAAAAAGTCCACGCGTTTTGTGCAGGCGAGTCAAGTTGGATTTAATGGCGTTGACGCTCGTAAATCCGAATGAAAGGATGGTCTATTTTTGAGTATGAGCGAAGATTCTAGAACTTTAATATCTACGGAGTTAATGGTACAGTCTATGATTGAAAATTTGATCAAATTTGAAGGATGGTTCACATTTTCAGAGTGTTCTCTAGGATTTGAATGAAGAGGATGCTGTAACGGTCTGTTGGTTCTATGGCTAATACCTAAATGCTCTGAAAATCGGACCCTAGCCTGTCTGGATGTGCTGCCAGCATATGTAGAAACTTCACTATTTGATACATGATTTATTTTAGAAATATGAGACAATCGTTCAATACTCAGATGTAATTTTAATTACATCTTTCTTTTTCTTTTTGTCGTAGATGACATTCACTGAGCATGATTTTACGAAACTAGACTGGTACGAATGTCAAGTACATATTTTTAATAGCATCAGTTGTATGACATTTCATCTTCTGTTGTATGTGGTTCGTATTTTAAAGCACTGTATAGTACTTGTATCACATAAGTGTAACTATGTTTAAATTATCCTACTACACATTGATGAAATACTACAGGGTGCAGGAAAATGACCTGGTACCTTTTTGTTTTAATTAAAGCAAATGAAAAAAATGATCAAAAGTAGGGTTTAAAGTGAACAAAATAAAGAAAAATTGCAATACATACCAATACACTTATAAAGTAAAAATACTGTTGATCAATCTTTATTTCATTTCAGTTTTATTAAACCAGAAAATAGGTCAGATAATTTTACCGTACCCTCTACAACGAGGATTGTTCTTATTTCGGAAAGCATAACACAACAATGTTCTTCGATCCCTTACGCGTTAAAAATGCTTCAATTTTTTGCCCTCAGAGATCGTCATATGAATGAAGAAAATTGGTCGTTCCGCTTGATAATTTAGATGATCTATTTCACGAGACGACTGAAATTTAACTAGACATGCAACCACGCTGGATACATGTAAGCATTTCAACATTGCATACGCACGCGCGTGAATCATCGCATGGTCTGACCAATACATATTCATTCTCACGCCAGATGGGATTAAATTTTTCGTCATGCATCGGCAAAGATATTTCAGACGCTCGTGAATAAAGCTTACATTCTCAGTAATTATAGGATGAACGTTACTCCTGGGCCGCTGGCTGAACTGTGACGTCTGAGTTACGCAATCACGCAAGGAAATGGTCGTAAGGGGACTTCAGGCTGGGAACAAACCGGAGAACACCTTGAGAAGTTCCCAGGGTCAAAATGATAAGCACGCTTGCTTCAATCTGTGATTATTCTCGTGCCTTTGAGTTATTGAAGCCCAATTGGAACCTGACGCTTGCAGGAGATAGTTGCATTCTGAGTGTAGGATGAAATTGTGTGGTTAAATATTATCCTTGACTGTATTCTTTGTGTGTTGTTACGGTTCCAGAAGACACTGCTTGAATTAGTCTGCAAGTTACATACTTTTTGGTTTTAATTGACAGTGCGTTTTCAGATTTGTGTTCTGGCGAGATTGAGGAATAGTGTGTGATTAATTACGAGTAGAGGATGTTCGTTGTAATCTGAGTGATTATTCAATTAATTCACAAATGAGTTATGCCACGTAGAGCTTACATAACCAATTTTTTTGAGTAAATTTAAAATAAACAGCAGTATGATGCATTAAGAATAACTTTTTTCAACTATCGGTGGAAATGAAAAATGGCCATTCCAGTTTTTTGAACTCATTCTCCTCAGTGGACACGGCTATCACAGGCAAATCTAGAACTTCCAGTGAAACTTTTCAATATCTAGAGTAAACAGCTATAAAAAAGGCAGTTTAAAACATTCAAGGTGAGTAATTGTGGATATAGCTGTTAAAATCGATTTGTGAACGAGCAGTGTAGGAGTCTCTGTTAAAGATTCTGTGAATAATTGAAAATATTTTAGTAGCAGGTAAGAAAGGACTGAGAACTGCAATCTTAAACAGAATTCAGAGTGTGGTAAAATGAGGTAAAGAGGTTAATCATTAACTAAATGTTTATCAAATTTAATACTATTTGTAATTGTACTATATTTCATAAATATAGGATGTCCCAGAAGAACTGACCCTTGCGTTGATGAGTAAATAGGATATCAAATTGTAAGGGGTCTTATTAAAATGGGGTATCCAAATTAAAAGGGTCAGTTACTTCTGTGCCTTACAGTTTGGTATCCTATTTACTCATCAACGCAAGGATCAGTTACTTCTGGGACACCCTGTATTGTATGATCAGTGATGCATAATAGCATTTTCTACGACACCTGTAGTAATGGAGTGGGGGATGACACAAGTAACTGCTCCTTTTAAATGCATTTTCATTAACATCAAGCAAGCCCTCGACCTAAAACTTCAGCAGAACACAAAAGTCAAGTACGCAGAGTGAAGTTCTAAACCAAAGTATGGAATTTTATAAGTACATGGCTTTATATGCACTAAAATCACGTATGACACGGAACAGATGTATTCAACCATTTCTGTGAAACGTCATTCAGGCGTGCTAATTATGACATTGTTCCTATCATGTCATATCTGAATCACTTGTGGAATGTTCTAGACGTTTCGAGAAGAATTATCAACTTGGTATGGCACGAAATTGATGCTGAGTCATATATGAACTGTCGTGGCAAAGGACGTCGTGTCCAAAAGACAAAGAAGTCTTAGAATATTTTCGGAAGCGAATAGTTCAGCTTTATTCTCAAGGAATATCGCAGAGAAATATTTCTACGCAGATTAACGTGCCATGCTTAATCGATTTTTTTTTGTAAATTTAAGGAATATGGCTCGGCTGTTGACTTATCGAGGTCAGGCGTTCTACGGAGCCCATACCTGATGTTCGGTCTCGTCGACCTTTGATGAGTCAGATTGGAAATAAGCTCATGATGACTCGCAGGGAGTTAAGAATTGATCTAGATGCCTCTGGGACGGAAGTGAGTGAAAGAACCTACAGAAGAGACCTTCGCATCAGTGGGACGAAATGTTTCACGGCCCGGAAGTCTCCCATACTGCTTACAAGTCACGTTGCAAGTCGTCTAAGCTTTTCAAAAGAACATTTAGAGAAAAGAGCTGTACTTTGTTAGATTGTTTTTTGTTTTAATGAAACCAAGATGGAATTGCTTGGTTGTAACTCCGCTCGTCATGTGGGGAGGACACTAGGAACAGCCTATGAGATGGATGCATCATACCATCCCAACTGTGAAGTGCGGAGGTGGCGGCAGAATGGTTTGGAGTTACTTTTAACCGAACATGGATTGGTGCACTTCGTATCATTGGCGGGAAGATGGATGTGGCCATGGGCCGTCAAATGTTGCAGAAGTCTTCTTTCAAATCCGGAGCGTTCATTTCAAAAACGCAAATGGGCGTTTTGTCCACATGACAGAATGAACATCAAAATAATTTATGATGAACAAAATCGAAGTTCTACCGTGGCAAAGCCAATCTCCGAGCCTCAATCTTATCGAATATTTTTGGAAACATTGGAGAAGAAGATTCATCGGGGAAGTTTAATGAATCGTGAAAAACTGAAGAAAATTTGCGATAGAGTATGGGCTCACTTACCACCACAAGCTTTCGAACGCTTAATTTCAACAAATGAAAACCGTCTCCGAGCAGTAATTGGCAACTGAGGTTTCGCAACTAAATATTAAACATGGGAAATGTTTTGGTTGAATTCCTTTGTCCTGCACGTGTATGTTTTGAGCGTTTATGAGACCATGTACTTGTAAAAGGAGAAACTTGGTTTAATATTTTCACTCTACATTATAAAACGTATATTCTGGCTTAGTTCAACGAATGGTAGTAAGCTAAATGTTTAATTAAAAATTATATCATGAATTTTTTCCTGTCGACTTATTATTTATTTATTTAAAATTTAGGCTAGGAAATTAGTCACGAAAACTTTTGTTTGATTTATAGCTACAACGATCAGATAGACCATTAGCATGGAATAAACGGCTATACAGAATTTTGCTTAAGTACATCACTTCGAATGGTTGAAGTAGTCGTAAAATATTCTTGTCGTGATGGCCACGATTCTCAACATGATGGAATCGATATCAGTTCTCTGATAAAAAGCAACACTTGTTATTTCCCCAGTGACATATTTGTGGGGATATTCCTATTGAAAAGAGAAGGCTGACATAGCACGCGTCTAGGGAGCAGGGATATTGTATAGGCTTTTTTTTAAAGACGAGCTAGTTTTTCGTACAAAGCTAAACGTAGCCTTGCCTTATATAAGTATATGTACATGTGCGCGATGCGACTACAACTCAATACTTTTTTTGCAACACATTTGCAACCTTGAGGTTCTCCGAAGACAACAGCAGAAAAGATTTCAAGACTGAAAACGGAAAATAATTCATTGTCTAACAAAGTCAGAAAGGATCAAACGAAACATCGTTAAAGGTAGAGGCGATGCAAACTAATGTGTTTCCTGCAGAGGTCGACCGTGAAGTGCAACACATTGAGTCCTAAATGTTTGAAAAAATGGTGACTCAATAAACTGGGAATATCTTCGCCAGCGTTGGCAGAGTGGGGCTGTGGTGTAGTGTTATGGTTGAGAACCGCTTTCTGCCTCACGGAGTTGAAACTTGATGCATAAAGTTTGTATTTTTGAGTTACCTAAATAAACGTAAACATAGCCATCGGACGGTATCTCTCAGCATTTCTGTGAAGAGGTAAATATTATGTGAATTAAAAAAGCTGACGAGCGTACATTTCAAATAAAATATCTCTCGTAGGCTTTATAAGAATTTGAACTATTTACTAGTGTAAACAGTTCAAAATCAGAAGAGTAGCCAAAGCTATTCACAAAGTCAGAGTTTTCAGTGCAGGATGAGAGCAACTTTCACGAAGTTTGATATGAGGCAGCGGTCATGTACTTGTCTATAAAACGATGAGTTCTGACGTATTTGTTACCTCAAAGCGCTTTGCAGCATAGCAAGTATCAAGCAAGCAGCTCTGCGTACATCGCATATTACGAATTTCTAATCAACGGCGAGGATTACATCGCGTAACATAATTTTCGTTCCTGGCAATTAAGTGTAATTTCCTAACTAATTTTATTGCAAAACAATAGAAAAAACCCAACGTTCCTATGAAATTTTGCTTTCATATTACGCGTGTAGTTCACTTATTACAGAGGCATTATATCAAAGAACCGCAAATTATACAATTCAAACCTAACCTCGAAAGCAACGCTACAGCATTAGAACTATTGTATTTTATTTCGTTACGAAGAAATCAGTAATTAGGGTTTTGACCCCATGGTGTTACGATCATTCAATTCTACGTAAGCAGAGAACAACAAACAACGCCGGGAGTATTCGGACGGTTGGGAAAGTTCGTCCTCCTCCCAACAGATGCCGGAGACCAGGCATGACAGCGACGCCGTCAACGACCCCACCGATGGGGCACAACCGCCTCGAGGGGCGTCCCGGCTGGACGTACGGCGGGGCAGCGCCATTTCATTCTCCCTTCAACAACAACAACTCGCGCTCAATCAACCCATTAGAAAAACATCGCGTTTGGGTGAGAGTATAACATTACCCAGAGCTAGCGTGCACGCTCTGCTTCATCATGGTAAAGACACTCACTGGTTTGTGCAGGGAAATGGTCCTTTGCCTTTCGCCTTGATTCCTCAAATCCGGATTCTCCGATGTTTTCCGTAGCATCTTTTCCGACCTGCTAGGGGCAGATATCTTCCAGTGCGTGGCTGCATGCTTTCGCTTGAGTCCGCCAGACGGCTGCCCTTATGTCGTCGTGGGGGGTGATCACGTGATTAGTACACGTGTGCTCTGCGTGCGGGCTCTGTAGCGCAAGTGACAGCGTTCTTACTTCCCAGTTGAGAGTTCATAGGTTTGGCATCCCCGACAGTGTACTTACCTTAGGAAAGGAAGATTTAGGATAATATTCCTAAGGACGGAGGCCCAACAAGGGGACCTGGGATTGGTTGTCCAAGTTACTTTCAAGGTATTCTATACGTCATTGAAATTTATAATTCTGGGACATATAACTGACAAAACCACTTTTTTTTCCACCAAAACTATCGATCTTATTGGAAGGACATAGCTGCTTCTAAATCATATTTAAAAAAAAACTAAAATGGTGTCGTCTTTTTTGCTTGTTATTTCTTGCCTAACTACGTTGCTGTGACCTCTCTTTACTAGATGAGGTCCTCATCAGTTGCGCTAATTGTTATTTAACCTCTTCAGGAATTGTTACCTAACCTCTTCAGGAATTCTTACCTAACCTCTTCAGGAATTGTTACCTTACCTCTAGGAATTGTTACCTAACCTCTTTAGCAATTGTTACCTAACCTCTTTAGGAATTGTTACCTAACCTCTTTAGGAATTGTTACCTAACATCTTTAGGAATTGTTACCGAACCTCTCCAGGAAAGCAACGTGAGAAGTCAATCCACGAGTCGGTGTGCTGCTGGAAGTCACTACGCAATTTTAGTAATTTTTTTTACTGGTTTGTGTTACAGAATGTTGAGTTGTATGCTTGTGCTTACACTGACATGGAACACAAAGGTCATTTCAGGATATTGTCTTTACATTGACTCATTTTGTATTAGCTTTCTTTCTTTTTGTCGGGAGGGCATATCAGTTCGGCCATACTAATTATCAGTTTTTGCAGTTCCTCTGGTGTAATATACTATCGCATAAGTCATCCTATCGGTGGCAGTGAAGTATGTTGAAAAGAGGGGTTGAAATAATGTCTATCAGCGACCTTAGAGCTGTGCCTCGTTTCCTATTGAAATCTTGAGGTGTAGTTCTAACCCGTTCACCTGAGGATTCGTAGGATAGATGCACTTGGAAAAAGTTCTTACACGAAGAGATTTTGATAATTTAGATTCGTTGAATTATTTAATATTGTCACGTAAGACATAAAAATTCAACAGGATTAGCGTTAGCAGAATGTTACGACTTTCAGTACATCTACCTGAGGTCACATATCGATTACCGCTTCTTTGCTTCTTATTAAACCAATCTATAAACACGACGTTGAGGACAGTTGATTGATCTTGCGTCTATCGCATTTTGCGTTGGAAATATGAATGCAGCAGAAATTGGAACCTGAATTTCCTGGATACTGAATTCTCTTACTAATCGGAAACGGTGATGATCGTGCGTGCACGCAGAGCTGGTGGAAGGTCCTGCAGGAGTGCAGCTGCAGGAGGTGCAGGAAGAACAACAGAGCGCCACGTCTCGCAAGGGCACCCTCAACAACATCGGACAGATCCCCACCCAGCTGAACAAGAGAAAAATCGATGAACACATTAAAACCGAAGTTGTGAGTGTACAAAAATATTGCCGTGATAAGTTCAGTGTTGAGAATACCAAGTGCAACGCAAATGCGAAAGTTTGGGTAACAAACTTATAAAATCCAGTTGTTTTCAAAAATTTATCTCATTGGAATTATTAAAGGATAAGAAGAATGAAGTCCCATTTATTGCAAGCAGGAATGAGCAATCACTTTTTGGCTTGAATTTATATGGTAGAAAGTATGTAAGGTGGAAAGGGTAGTCTATGATCCATAAAATTCTTTATTTATGATTGGTATCAACAATAAAACCGAATTTGAGTCGACAATATTTGTTCAAGACTCTTATAACTATTATGGTTTTCTCATGTAGTGAGTGCGCTTTTGCATATGAAAATTTTTAGCCCAAAAACAGATTTCAACGTGCTACCTTTCCCAATGCAATATTGTATGGTCAATGTGAGCTCCAACAACCAGTACGTCTTGAACGTAAGCTACAAGCCATTGGGACTCTCGTTCCACCAACGTTAAAGGGAGATTATGGTTTTTATCTGATACTGTTAATGAATAGAAGAGATCAGAAATGCTGAGTGGATTGTGTAGTCAAGGGGTTTTACTGTAAGTGATTGCTGGCGGTCATCTAAAAGAGATGATAATATTGCAGAAATCGGCTAACTCAGACGGAATAACTTGACCTTGGTATTGCATGGACAGTAATTTACACAAAAGTTGCGACTAACCTAGAGACTAGAAAATTAGTCTGCACATGCTACGATCTCGATAAAGATTGCAAACACTCTGTCGAAGCTTTGAGACAGTAATGTCTTTACGTACTTGCTTGCGTTATTGCATTGTCTTAGCAAGGGAAAGTTGCAGCTCTAGTATATTCAGAACATTGTATACACATAGGATGGGAGTAGTCAATGATAGGAAGATTTTCTATGCAGTGGGAACCAGTTGCTCCCAAAAAAGTAGTTGAAATGATAAAAGTCAATATATTTCAATCGTTTCTTCGTAAAGTATGAAGAAGAAATTTGAGAATTCGAGAGTGGGACGCAGCTTTACGTAGGAGCACATCACGTCGCGACTTAATGAAGTGAGAAACTGCTTTTGTCTTTTTCATTTGGTAGGTGTCATTTCGAAAGCTTCTTTTCTAAGACTGGATGATATCAGTGCTAGTTGCCAGTAATATTGTCAAACGAAGCCCTTTTCTTGCACTCATAAACTAACGCTGTAATATTATGATTCTTTTTATCGAACGCATTCAACGGTTGGGTTGGTCGTGTCATACATAAACCATGCCATAATTTGTTCTTGCGGCACTTCTTGCGTCGAGCTCAGTGGCACCCACCTCACTAAAAATTCAAATGGCTGTACTTTTTTATTATGAGATCACCAAGTGGCAACTTGGCTTCTACTTTACTGTACAGAATGCGGAAACTTTCAAGCGTACACGTCTTGTTGCCTAGGCCCACCATAGCGAGGCTGTGGCGGACACGAGCAGCGACGCGGATAGGGAGGCGGTCAGCAGAGGTGTCCGCATTCCCAGGAACAGCATCGTCGCCTTCATTCTGCAGCATCTACACTTGGCGGTGGCCTCGCCGGTGCTCTTCAGGGTGCCGTTTCTCGTAGACAAGCACAGTCACTACAGTGGATGTGAGTACCGAGTTTACTCTATATATTTTTCTCCTCTCGTAATTGAAGGCACGAGTTCATTTTGACGAAGGACTGTGAGGGAGGTAGTTGTGCTCTGAAGCACAAGCGCATCATTTTTTTCTGTGATAATTTAGCTTGAAATTTAGTTCCTGGTCGTATTATTTGCTAGTTGAAAATATATTATAAAGAACAGGAAATGAATTTGTGCACTAAAGATTTATTTGTTTTAAATTAATTTGTAACTATAAATTGTAAGAACATATACTTCAACAAAAAAAAAATTAAAATCCTTTCATAATCGCTTTTATTTTTATATTTTTCAACCGGATACGATATTTCATTGCATCCGAAGAAGTTGCTCAATACCTACATTTGTGTGTAAAATTTGATTTTTACAACTTGGTTACCTTTAAAACCTCGGTAGATGAGGAACTTGATCAAGTCCCATTTTTTAGTCTCGTAATCCTCATGCATTGCAAGGTCTACCTGCGGTTGAGAAGACCAACACTAAAGAGCAGAACGTGAGCGCAAGTGATAGACTTGGATGACATCCACATGATATTGTTAGAGGATTCTACCGAGAGCTCTTCCCTTGCGACGACTATCGGTAGTCTGCCGTGCTCTTCTGATTGTCTCTTGTGTGGCCGACAATCCGTATAGATGTCTGCCGGGCTCTTCTGATTGTCTCTTGTGTGGCCGACAATCCGTATAGATGTCTGCCGGGCTCTTCTGATTGTCCCTCGTAAGGCCGACAATCCGTATAGATGCCTGCCGTGCTCTTCTGATTGTCCCTCGTAAGGCCGACAATCCGTATAGATGCCTGCCGTGCTCTTCTGATTGTCTCTCGTGTGGCCGACAATCCGTATAGATGCCCAACTGAATGTTATCATTTTGAGTACCCGCCTTTCGTGGTGTCACTGTCACGTATCGTCGTAGCATTGAGAGTTTGGAAAAAAAAATTTGGCTTGCTAACGTCGCAAAACAGAATAAATCAAAACAAAATGAGAAGGCACTTTAACGTATTTCTAAAGGTGGTTAAAATATCTGCTATAAAGAAGCGGATTTAATTCTAGTGGCTTCCCTTTGGAAACGAATTCCGTAGATATTAGTTACACTGATTACACGAGGTAACAACATCGCACTTTCATCATATTCTGTCTTAAAACTAACATTTCCTATTTCTTTCTACGTAAGTAAAATAAAAAAAACTGTAATGCTAAAACTTTGCTTCTGTGGTCAGGTCATTGAATTTTTATATTTGCCTTTCTTCAATTTATGGAATACAAAAAGTAAATGCGACATCACCATGAAACATAAGTAAAGTGTCGTTCGAATAATCGGCGTTTTCTGTTGTTTCGTAGTATGTTTTGTGATATAAGAAGTTAGGAAACAACACTTCATTGCCAGAAAGAACATGATGTTACACGGTGTTGTTTGTTCTCACAGCTGCATTTTTGCTGGTGTACGTCATTGCCCTGTTCGCGATTGGTGCCCCGCTCTACGTCCTCGAGGTGAACATGGCACAGTACTCGTCCCTGGGGCCCATTCATGTCTACCGTTGCTTTCCGCTCTTCACAGGTGAACTCTTATCCCCACTCATAGAATGAAAGCCCTTATTCGTGCTACATAAGTTTCCCGATAATGATTTATTATTTTCTGCTTCGAATTTGGATTTTATAAATTATGACTTTAGTCAACTTAGATTCACATCAAGTGCTGGCTTCTGATTTTCACAGACGAACTCGTATTGAGACACATGCAATGACAGCTCTCATTTATAAAAATATTCTCGACGACTACCATTTTCAGCGTTAAGTTTGAATTTTTAAACTATATTTTCAGGCAATAACTTCTTACACCAACACGCGTGATTGTCTTACTATCTTGTGTTGTAACTGTTGAGGTTCAAGTCTGTACCCAGCGAGTACAAATTTTCTTCTACTGAAGAATCGCTAATATTACACTGCATTATCGATAACTGAACCTAGTGATGAAATCTTCGACATCAATGACCGAAATACCGTTACCAAAACATGAGTAGCTCGTGAGGAAACTCGCCAAGATCGTAAGCTTTTCGTTACCTGCAAAGGTCCACGAAGACGTGTCCTAGGTTAGAAAAATTATTACTCGAAATAACGTTGGTTTCTCAAAGCTCACTCAAAAATGAATAAAACATGGAAGGACTCATGCAGGTCGTAGATGCTGTGACTACGAAGCAATAAGGTGATCAAAAAAAATTGAAATAACTATGTAGGGTGAAAAACAGCATTTTAAATTTGATTTTGCCACTTTGATTGCTCACGCATTGACCGAAAGTTCATTAGATTTTTAAAACGAGATTAAGAGCGATGAAAATCGGACAAATTCTTTAGAAATAAAGAGTGTGATTATAGAAACAAACGTAACAACACAGAACTTTTGCACTTGACTTGAATCTGCGTTCTAAATTCAATACATTTCTGTGAGGGGGTTAGCATCAAGAAACAGAAACGGGGACAGCTCATTCCTCAAATTTTCATTTTAAAATATTAAAACATAGTGATTTTTTTACAGGATTTTTGTTTTGATAATTCCCTACATAGCTTAAATTCTTTCTGAGGTATTCATCCGAGGTGGTGAGAACATCACTACATCGTGCATGTCAAGCACGGCCTCAACGCAAAAGTTTGAATAAATGAATTATTCAGGAGTGTTCCGTGTATACATGGGGAACTCGAGAAGGCCAAATTCTTAGGCCTTTATCAGTGAACTCGTGAGAAAACGCCTCCTGAAAATACCTGGCGTACAAGAACTCTTTTATCAGAGCAGGTGTGGGAGTGGGGATGCTGGTGACGTGCTTTTTAGCCACGCTCTACTGCAGCACGGTCATCAGCTGGACCCTCATATACGTCATGCAGAGTTTTTACCATCCGCTGCCGTGGAAAAGCTGCCCTCCACATACAGGGCCCGCGTGCATCAACGTCACCGCTCCTATTCCACTCAGTACGAACATGAGTAGCTCTGAACTTTCAAACATCTCCTACATTCCAGTAAACTCTAGCTACGCCCCAGCAGACTATTATTTCAGGTAAGTGGCGGTCAGAAGGCAATGTATGACTTTTTTCTCTATTTTTTTTTTGCCCTTAACAAAGTTCTTCAGCAGTAAATGCTTTTGTCGTGTCAAGAAGGTTTTCAGGAATTATTTTACCTTATCGTTCTCATTAAAAACTTCTCTTTTTTCTGGAGTTCCTTTGGCAAGTAGGTTAGCTATGATATTATCATTGAAAAGTGGGTATCTCTGAATCGTCTGCTTATCTAATCATACAGTGACAGCGTACACAGGAACAAAAAATTCGTACACTCGATGAGAAAGCTTTTTGCTTTGTTCCCATACTAACGGCGGTGGTATAACTTGCTTGTTTCTGCCCCATTTTCTTCCTGAAAATGCAAGCAATTCTAGAACTAATTTTAGTTAATTTTCGTTCTAGGACGACAGTGACTCATTCTCTTTTCAACGAACAATCTGCCGTGTTCGGCATTGAGTTGCCGTTTCTGATGCTGTTCGTGTGGATGCTGGTGTTCGTCTGCATCATCGCCCGCCGAAACTGGCACTCCGGAATAACGTCATGGATCGTCGGTATCACCGTCTATGTTATGCTCATCATCTTTTTCTTAGAGGGCCTGCACTCAAACTCAGGAGATCTCGGCATCCACAGGGCCTTCGGACTGAACTTAACACTAGTCGCGGATGATCTCGAAGACCCCACTATTTGGGTAGACGCTATGGGCCAGGTGAGATACAATTACATGTCAACTTTGTGATTTTATCTCCTGCTATCGTCAGTTATTGAATAGTCTGATCTGATAGAAGAACTAACAAAGTTGTAACATGTCAATGTATTTATTTATCTCCTGATAAGTACACGTGCGTTGATCATGGCTATCACGTTTTATTTATCTCCTGATAAATATATGTGCGTTGATCACGTCACTTTTTCAGGTGTTTTGGTCGCTCGGAATCGCCATCGCTTTGCTCATCATGAGCGCCAGTCATAACTCCTACACAGATTCTGTGAGTTCATTGGAAACGTTCCCACTTTCTTCACCTGTAAATCATTTGAATAAATGGATGCGTTATCTTCTTAAGTTTCGAGATGTTTATTTAGCTTAGTCTTAAACAATTAAGCTCCTTTTAAATTAAGCAATTATAATAATTTAAACAATTAACCTTCGTTCACCAAACAAGAGATATAGTAAAATGAATATAAATGAATCTTGAACAAAGCTTTGCACAGTCCGAGCAATCAGAGAGAATCACATTGAATTTTACCAATTTTTGAAAAGAGTAAAAACAGTATCTTACGTAATAGTGAAGCGACTTTAAAATGAGGTGTAGAGAATATTGAAGTGGAAAGTAATGAAAGTCTACATCAACTTAAATCACAGAAAAATGGAGCTGTCGCTTAAAAAGCTTTTAAGAGAGACGTGGTTTGCTGAGCAACTTTCCTACAACACGATCCAGATCGTTGGAGCGCGCTCCCATGTTCGTTTTGTTGTAAGAAACAATGCATTGAAGTCCCATTAAGTGTAGGTCGTCGAGAAATGTTGAGAATACGTTAAATGAAGTACACTGTGCTCGAGAGACAAGATTATTCGTGTAGATCGAACTAATGCAGGGTTTTGATACAGTGTCAATTCGTCGAGAATTCGAGTGCACTGTTCAAGCGAAAAATGAGATTTATCCGACAATAGTTTTCTTGAGACTGAAATTTTCTTGCAGTGCTGAACTTAATCGTAAGCAATAAACTAATTATCGAATGATATAATTGTAAATTATGGGCAAGTCATCATATGAGGTAATTGTAAGTAATTGACCTATCATGTAATTGTAAATAACTAGTAAGTCATATACTAGTACCGTAAATAATTGGTCACTCGGTCATTATCGTAAGCAATTGGTCAGTTATCGTACCATTTTATTTTATTAGAAGCAATTGGTCAGTCAGCATATGATATTATCGTATAAAATAATCCACCATCGTATGATATTTACAAGGGCAATTATTGGTCAGTCATAATATGTAATCAGTTTACTATATGAGACATCTTGGATGCAAGCTAAGTAATTTAGATTTAGCAGTAGAAATATCATATTAAACAGTGCTTCTCAAATTGCTTGATGTGGCGGACTGGGATTCTTTTCAATGTGCCACGTACTGGTAGTAATACTTCGTTGTAGTGTTAATATACATATAACAGAAATGATACATATAATAAATATAATAAAAGTTGACCATTTTTATCTTGTACTTATTTTTAAACAAAAAATTAATATCGATTTATATAAAACTGATACCGGTCGCTGATGGCTGGCGTACCGGCACAGGTCTGCGGACGACCGCTTTGAGTACCTGCATTAATTCCAACACGTTTTCTCGCTGGGTTTTCAATGCTTTACAACTACTGAAGCGCGAGAGATGCGAGGTTTAAGCTTCCTTTTCCAAGGGAAGCACTCGGTGGTTACATGAAAATCAGTGCCTGAGCCGGGAGTCGAACCCTGAATTCCCATCTGTGAGGCTATCACGCTAACCAGTGCGCCATGGAGCCCACAGCACTAGCGCTGTAGCAGAGTAACATGATGTTATACTAACCTCAAGTTTTCGTCAGATCTTCTTGAACAGCACCGCCGCCGTCCTGGCGAACCTGACAGTTACTATTCTCGTGGTGTTGGCGTTCTTTCCCTTCATGGGGGAAATGCGCTCCGAAGTCGCAGCAAGTGGGTGCACCTTTTTCCTATTCGTTAAGAACATTTTGTCTCCGGCAGGAATTCAAAATAGAACTTGAAGCAGTGTTCGAATTTCAGTGCACATATTAATAATACAAAAGCCAACGATAGTTTTATAGTTTCATTTCTACTTCTTATTGTTTTACTTAAATTGTAGGCCCGTTCTTTTTTCCCTTCGACTCTTACAAAACTGTATGAAAAAGTTGTGAACTTATATTTTTGTTTTTTCCTAGGTTGAAAATAACCTTCAAAACGTGCGATAAACCGAGATGGAAGATCATATTACTGGAAAAAGGTACTACGATGAACCTCGTTTTCACTTCAACATTTCAACTGATCCTCTTTGAATTTCTTTTTCTTCAGATCCCGGTTTTTCGTTAGTAATTTCGTCGTTCGCCGTGACGTCTCTCACCATACCCCAGCTGGCGTCGTTCGTTTTCTACACCTCATTTGCGATGACGCTCACCTACCACATGGTGACCCTAGCCGACACCGTTCTGTGCAGCATTGCCGAGGTGCTCCACATCAGTTGGCGCCGTGGCTTCAGAAGGATGGTGCTGGGCGGGGTCGTCTGCCTCGTAGGATTTTGCTGCAGCATTTGGTTCAGCAGTTCCGTAAGTAAAACATGTGGTCATATGCCTGTTGACCTGGAAAATGGTAAAAAGCTTATGCTATGCTATCAGGAAGTCTTATGATGCTATGTACAAATCGGGAAAACGTTGTGAAGACCGTTAGTTCTTCTGCATTTTGACTCGTTAAGTTTTTTCGTATGACTTTGGAAAACCACAAGAGTGGTTAAGCGAATGATATACGAGTGATTGTGGCTTCGTTTTCCTTCACAAGAGCGCTGCAGCTCTGGAGTGTTAAAACAAGAGAAATGCAAGTTGCGCACTTATTCTGGGGTACTGATTGTGTTATATTTTAAATTTACAGAGGCATTTTACATCTGCACACATTATGATTGGATGGATATCTTGGTTATAAGTTGTACCGCTAAACGTACTGCTGCGGTATCCCAGCGAATGAGACGGATTGATTGGCCCCGAACTAGTTCCCTAGCTAGAGCAAGAAGACGCTAACCTATCGTTATTGTACCGTTCTTCGAGGTTATAAATCATGTAGGGTATATTTAAAACGTTCAAGCTCGTTTTATATATTTATACATGAGACAGCCATGTGAGGCAATATTTAAGTATAAATTCCCATGTTATTACAGATTCCAATATTCCCACGTTAGGAATTACAGGATTTATTCTCATGTTAGTAATAAACCACATGAGCTCATAATATCTGCGGACGAGGTTCTTACACAACACCTACAATCGATATATCTCTGAGTACCTTGAAAGCCTTTGTACTTTTAACTAAACAATTTTTCTGAAGTGAAGTACAGTTGATCTTCTCATTACTTTATCAATTGAAGGGAGAGATTATCAGTTGACGTGAAAGCTTCTGCGCTTTCGCTCCGTACATTCTGGCGAGTGGAATCTGTTTCCAAACATTTGTCCGTCGCAACCGATAAACATTCACTTGCGATATCCATGGATGGCAGGTTCAACTGCACATCTTTTTAGAAAGATATATTTTCCAGAAATAACCTTCATGGTGTGTTCGTCTCTCACAACTGTCCAGGACGGCGTCTACCTGATCTCCTGTCTGGACGGGTATCTCCCGTGGCTCCCAGGTGCCGTGCTGGCGGTGCTCGAAATAATCGCGTTCGCCCACTGCTACGGCTCGAAGAAAATGCTCCTTCAAATGAAGGACATGAGTCAGGCAAAAACATCCTTCGTTTTTTACTGGAAATTTATCATGCCACCAGTCCTACTGGTAAGAAGGTGATCGTGAAGTCTCGCTCTCTCTCACAGTACGAAATGAATAGAAATAGGTAGCCAAGGCTCCAATTCGGTGCAAAATAATCTGTAATTTTAGGCCTAACGCAAGACCCATCGGCTGAAAATTAACGAAGTAACACGATTCGGTCAATAAACTTTTCGTCATTCTGATGATAGGTCGGCAATTTGAGACTCGCCAAACAGACCTGGATATTTTGATAACTGCATCTGATTCGCAGAAAAACCTTCTCTGAAACTACTAAACACGACTCAATGAGTATGGCTTCATTGCAAAAAAATTTTAAGACTCAAGGAAATGGATTTAAAAATGTTCGACTTTCACGGTTCTGTCATCCGAAAAGATTTCCAACCCCTGATCTATAGGCTATCTGTAGGGACTTGTAAATCCTTTTTTCAATATTGTAACAAACTATTTACAAAACCCTCATCAAATGCGAAGGAATTTATTTAATGATATTTCCAAATTTCTGTACCAACAGGCAGTACAACTATGGGCATACGTCGAGGGCGTCTACGACCCCCTCGAATGGATGGAAACTCCAACAGGAAGAGAAAATCTGCACGTGGGAGTCGGGCTTTCTCTATCCATCCTGCCTATTGTTGCATTCGTCGTCGCCACCGTTGGTGTAATGTACTATTTTAGGGTAAGTCGTTCGTATCATGAATTGCTTCTTCATTGCTGTCTGTGTATTACGGATTGGCTGAATTGGAAGAACACTCATATCGAAATAAACGTAAAAGTTGTGGTTGATGCTGAAAAGATATCACAATCTTGGTAGATAATAAAAAATAGAGTTTAATTATTCCAAATGTTGGTTGTCTTACTGGCTCTTGCTTGGTATCTGTGCCAATAAGAAATGATATTACCGTCATCATCGATGAAATAACTGGCAGTGGCAGAGTTTCATTCATGTATCACTTGCTGATAAAACCTTACTCGTATGTAGGTCATTAATATTATCATGGATGATTAGCATTTTTGTCAGCTGCAATTACTATTTGAAGTCCTTTCGATTCATGATTGATGTCATGTATAGAGTAGTTGTACTTATGCCTTGCATTAAAATATTTACTTTAAATGTAAGAATAATGGGTTGAAACTTTGAGGATGCTGCTGCATTGAAGTATATGTAGATTACGATTAACAATTTTTTTATTAAATTTGATTAAATGTGTTAAATACTAGTTGATTATTAACAATTTACTGTAAATAGTAAAACAATTTCATTCTTATTTTACTCTCTACTGATTAAATTAGGGATTGATTTAAATAACTGATGTTTGAATATAATAAATTGCACTTCAAATTGCTACTAGTGTCGCAGTGAGATTCAATTCCTGTAATTTAATGAATGATTTGAGCAAAATCCATAACGATAGCAGTCGATAATATCAACAATTGTTTTCGATTTCAGCACAATTTCAGCTGTAAACAGGATCGAGCACATAAACGCTTGGAAAAGTATTAAACCCTTTATGCCCTAAATTAATTTACATGAGAAAGAAATATTTGATGCATTTCTTGTCATAAATAGGGAGTAAAACCATGCCTAAGAAGCTTTCATAGGAATTGCTAAAATATTAATCTATTGAATCCGGATATATATATCTCAATAGTACTTTTAATTAATTATTCATTAATATTCACTTTTTGAAATGTAACATATATGTCTTTTTACTGTAGACAAGATTATTGATAATTTTTGTGTAGGAGATGCCGATCTATTTCAAAAGAAGGATTTAAGAAAACCCTGTTTCATAAACGATGTTCATATTTGATGCGTTCTCCACACTCTATGCATGGAAAAAGAGAAAATACATTTCCTGTTCTTCTACTCCATGCCATTTTGCGCAGAAATTAATGTGTGTAGAATAAGAAACGGATTGAAAACGTATTAATGTACTTTTTCATTTTCAGGGCGACCACAGCAGTCTGATGAAGTCAAGGGAATCTTGGGGGCCAGCTCTCGTCCAGCACAAAAAATTGTACACGCAGGACGTGTTGCGAGCAACGAGACGTGTGCCCTGGATTGTGATGCAGGTACGTGACTGTACTCACTGCAGTGTTGCGAGTAACGCGATGTGTACCCATGCTCTTGATGTAGATACTCGTACGTGACTGTACGCTTAGACAGTTTTACGAGCAACGCGATGTGTACCTAGGTTCTTGATGTAAGTACTCGTACGTGACTGTACGCTCAGAAACTTTTGCGAGCAATGCGATGTGTACCCAGGCTTTTGTTGTAGGTACTCGTACGTGAATGTGCACGCAGGACGCGCGAGCCATGCTATATGCACTCAATATTCGTCCAACACGAATAGGGAGAAATACTGCACCTCGTGATCGATGGCGTTCGGTCAGTGTCTAAATTTGCTAGCATGGGATGACTAGGAAATATTATTGCGTTTTTTAACATGTATTAAAAACTGGTATCCTTTTAATATCCTGTCTGAACCTGCCATAAATTCATCTCCAAAATAGCCCTCCAAATTAAATGTCACATGTATGTACATATGTGTGTGCATTAATGAGTATCATATGGTACGGAATATCCGACAAAATTACAAATATACTGACTCAATACAAGTGCTGAAAAATTGTAATCCTTATGGAACATGATCCTTGCGATGCAGACGTAAATTATTTGATGATTTTAGTCAAGGTATGTTGGATTATAGTTCCATAAAGTAGTGCTTTTAGGTTACGAAACTATGGGTCGATCACTGTTGATGCTAGTTCTCATCGCATATGTCTACATAAACTTCACTCGTCCATTCATATTACTTTAACAACGTTTTGCTTATCATATAGCCGCTTAAACAATGCTAATTTAGATTTTTGGATAAAAGGAAGGTTGAACGAACACCTTTAAACTGACTTACTCCCAGTTTCAGATCAAATAAACCGAATGAATAAACTTTATGCAATATTGAAAACAGTTTTGATTTCAGACGCGAGGTGATCTGGTGTCCGAGTCCTGCCGGAAAGGCTGGATTCCGACGGGCTACACCTACATTCCGGAAGGCTCAGCGTACGTTTTGTTGTCCGCCAGCTTCGTGGACGACGTGGACGAGACCGGCCGACAGATTATAGTCTCTAATTTCTTGGTGAGGACTGTCAGCGAGAGCAATACTCCTGGTTTAGCTACGACTGAAAAATAGTGAAGAATTGAATTTATTCTTCGCGTAGTGTTTGCTTTTGTAATTTGGTTTCAAGCCTAAGTTACTGTGGAGCACCCCGTACAGCAAAACGCAAAACGTAATTGGTTATTATGAAACGTGAGAAGAATATTTTTTGCAAATCGAGTTTAAGCCATTATGGATACAGTGGCACTTGAAAGATTTTTCGCGAGGTCGGAGTTTCTCCCTTGGGAAAGGAAGAATGAGTCAGAAATTCCTGACGGGCTTCACACGAGTCTATGTAACAGGACTTCAAGCCGTTATTTTTATTTATACATTTGTTTATTTAAGTATTTTGTATTTAACATCTGCGTTATGATTTCTCTCATTGAGTGAGTTGGTAGCAGATTTGTCGAGGCGCCAAAGCGCGTTGGAACTAACGATACTCTGGGTAGAGAATAAAATGCCTTTAAAGTTTTCAGTCAACCCCTTATTATAATAATAGCTGCCATGTATTTGTTCATAATGTTATTGTCTGTAACACTTTTCACATGCCACCGTTGAGAACATTACTGCAAGGGGCACTGTTATGCGACAGTGTCGTAGATAGGGTGCTGAATATCGCATATAAATTAATGTAGTGTAAAGGAAGCTAAATCTCTTATTTAATAGAACACGACTTGACAGTATTTTGGTTAACATAGTTTGTTCATGAACAATTGACCTCAAAGCTTATATAACAGAATGTGCCATGACAGAATTTTCGTTGACAGATCATACTTTGTTCATAAATATTTGATTTCAAGAACACAATGAGAAGCAGCTGCACTGAGAAAACCCATTCACTTTTACAATGAACTCCGGTAAATCCAGTTATTTGTGTCGGGGCGCGTGAACTAGTAATTTGATAGTAAATAATGAGTGGGACGGTGAAACGTGATAAGGTGAACATCCGCAACTGCTCTGGAACTCCTCAAGTTCTAGATGAGCTGGCGATGGCCAGAGGTTTCCAAATTTTGTTGATGAATGTGAGAATGAAGGAATATATTGATCAGAGGTCTGCTGGACATTGAACTACGCGAGTCATTAATTTTTTTTAGATTTTTACCCGTTTGAATCCTTGGCAAAAGCCTTGGGTCGCATTGGGCTACACGCTGTTCTGTTACTTGTGGTTGATGCCCTGCAGTCCCTGCTGCTTGCGGCTCAATAATTCCATACACGCCTGTCAGTGGACACTAGCGGTGTCTCGACAGTGGTCACAGGCGATTGAGATTGCCCGAGTGCGACCTCCTACAGAAAACGCGTGTGGTCACAGCTGCAACCGTGAAAGTTGTTTTTATTTTCGTATTTAAGTAAAGCTTTGAAGGTGGGCAAGTTATACATCAATATTTATTCTGTTCTTAATTAAGTTCATAAGCCAGTGTGGCCCGGGCTATGTCCCTGAACTCTATTTTAGAAAACTAGTGTTAGTGCTAGTGAATTATCATGAATTATCATTGAGTTAAAACTGAGAATTGGTAGACATTCGCTCTTCAATTCTTTAAAAAAACGTTACAATTACTATAAAATAACAGTCACCGACGTGATTTAAAATATTAACAAATTCAAAACATTTTCCAGAAACAAAGGGAGAAATTGCAGCGCCAGGAGTCTGAGAAACAGAAATGTGATGCGTGCAACTGCGAATGCCACTCCTGCCGAAAATCGTCGTCAAAGAAAAAACGCCTGAAAAGAAAACGAACTGAAGTCCATTCGATCACAATTCTAGAACACGATTCGCTTGAACACCAATCAGAGCCCACAGATGATACGCTACTCAAGTCCGAAGTTCGTAAGAGCTCAACTGCTAGCGGATCCGTATGTTCGGATGACTTTGCCTCGACGCTGCAAGTGCCTCCGGTGTCCGATGGGAGGCGAGGTCGCCGAGTTGGAGTAGGAGCTCTTAAACCTGCTGAAATTATCATGATTCCGAATGGACTCAGTCAAAATTAATTCAACAGAACGTTTTTTATTCATCGCGATGATATTCCCACACGGTGTATCGTAGATCATAAAGTAGGGATAAACTTTTATAGTCAAACATAGAATAAGGAACGAAGGAACGAGTTTAAACTCGTGTAAAGTTTTGCGTGCTGCTGTTATGAAACCAGTAATTGGTCCACTAGTGATAGGCTGGGAAGAATAAGTAAAGTAGAACACATGTCGTATAAGCCGATGACGCAGTTTTTCATCGGTGTAGACTATCCAAATTTTGGTTCATGAGTGTGAGAATGAATATATTTATCAGAGATTTAGTGGACATTGAAATACGCAAATCGTAAAGAATTTTTTTCATTTTTTAACCGTTTGAATACTCGGCATAGGAATAATTTTCGGAAATTTTTTATTAATTTAGTGAATTTAACGTACTTTGTAAAAACTAAGTTTGCTAAAATTTTTGCATAAGACTCGAGCGGTTAAGTAAATAGGAATTTCTTATTAGCAGTTTTATAGTAATTCTTAAGTGGGAGCTGAGCTGAAGGAAATTTAAAAAGCGCGTACGACGAATTTGATGACATTCAGAGTGTTTCAGGTCCTTTTGCGGTTTTTATGAGTAAATTTAGTGCTGAAAATTTTATGTAAATGTGGAAAATGAATCTTTTTAAAAAGTTGTTGATTGCTGCGAAGGTTTCGAAGCATCTACCGGCTACTTTAATAAAGTTAATCAGTGATTCAAGTCTCCAACTAGGTGGAGCCACTCCAAAGCACATTTTTGTCCTATGTAAATTTATTGCAAATGCAATTTGCAGCTGGTTTTGAATGTTAATTATGAAAAACGATAGTACAAGGAACAATCTCCGATGCGCTACCCTTCACAAACTTCACGACGTCGCTGCCGCTCACAGATTTCTTCGGATCAACAGCAGCTCCAAGTTAGGCAACCAAAGCTGATTATGCAACGTAAATATGCAGACACGATAATATATTTGTTCGCTGAAAATGGAGGCTCCTCCTGAATTGCTAATTATTGTTTTAAAATTCTTGGATGAGTTTAAAGAGGGGGAGAGTCGAAGAGTGAACGAACCTCCGTGTTGACTTTCCCGCTTAGGGTAGATGCAGTTGTAAAAAATAGAAAAAATCTTCCGCAGCGCTAAACTAACGTGCGAATTAAGGAAATAAATAATTTGAAAACTATTATTTGCTGAATTATCAACTTTATGAGCAGTAACGGCGCTTAGGTACAGGAGGTTTCTTTTTCTCTTTCGCTTTAGTAGCACTTGTGCACAGATGTGTCTCCGCCCGACCAGGCAGCTTGCCAAACGCAACGTCTGATGATGCCACCGCCTTCAGTAGTGGGCAACCCTCACTCTGCAGTGTATGTACTTCTGCTACGCGTTCTTTCTTTTAAATTGAATACATCAATGTCGGTGTGAAATACATAAACAAATCTATAATTGAACTTCATAAACGTAAGCGCTAAATAGGCTTCGTGTTTAAAGGCATGAATAAAAAATGAATAAAAAAGAAGTGGTGATGAGAAAGCGAGTTTCAGTGCACGACTCCAAGCCTTACTTTGCTGCTTGCCAGCAACGCTCGAAATCAAACACAGTTTGAAAGAGATTGACGTGAGTCTAAAATGGGTCACATAGCTTGCCCAATATGTGACCATGGATCATTTGTTAACTTGAAACTCTTTAAGAAATGTGTTGGGTCTGCTTTGTCACGGCCGATGTGCTGTTTGGTGTGCAAGCAGACCGTGCTAGGGCTGACTTCTCTTCATGTTCACTTGAGCCAACACGAATCTGGGTCGCAGGTAACGCCGAGCCGTGACAGCAGGCGAGAAGTTGGACTGCAGACAATCCGTCCTGATGATGCTAACTCACCGCTATCCGATGACTCCGTTTTGCCAGAATCCTGTCTCGGCAATTTGTACTTGGGACGAAGTCTTGAAAATTCCGTGGAGTTGAACGTGCAGGAACCGCAAAGCAACGAAATGATACCACCGTTGGACAAACTGGACTTACAAGATAGTCCGCTGTGCCTTGATTTAGCTCAAGAGTCTAAAGAAGAATCCTCTACACTAAAATTTACTCCCCCTCGCTCAGACGCTCTTCGATCATCAAGCCAATACTCTGTTACGGACTCGAGAATCGATACCCAGACTAACTCCCCTTCATCTTCATCTCAGTATAGCTGTGATGAATGTGGACTGATGTTCTCCTCGCAGCACTTTTTGGCTTGGCACAAAGATATAATACATAAACATTCAGATTACTTCGAAGTCAGTTGCAAGCTTTGTAAAATGAAGTTTCCGAGTTTGGAGACTTACAGAAATCACGTGAGGGAAAACCACTACGAACAGAGATACCTGTGTGAGAAGTGTCCTAAAACGTTCAAATTGAGAGGCAGCCTGGTCGTTCACAGAAGAATGTATCACGATGGAACTCCCAGCATCTGTCAGCTGTGCCACAAAAAGTTTCCCAGTGACACCAGACGAGACTTGCATGAACGCAGACATCACTCAAGCTGTGGAAAAGCAACTACTAAAGGGAAATTTTCTCAAGATGTAGAAGCTAGCCTACCTTTGAAGAAAACCTTGAACAACAATAGCATAGAGAAGGTTTGTAGGAAGCTGGATAATCTCATCCAGAGAAGCGCCTGTCAAACAAAATTTCCTGAAACTTTTCTCTCAAGTTCTGTCGGTCTCAATAGCAACAATTTGCCAGCATTATCTATGTCAGCAACGGCAAGCAGCCAAATGAGTTTTTCTGATGGACCCACGAGTTTACATGCTAGAACACACTCGACCAACAAGAACGGAATTAAGTTCAAAAGTGAAATAGGTGCGGAAAAAAGTGACGCAGTAACGGATCAGCATCTCCTGTTGGGTCCCATCGAAGATACGTCGGGGGAGTTGGGTCATGTTTCACGTTCAACATCACAAAGCTCGGAGTCACGTATGAACCTTGTTGATATACATCCGAGGGAGCTGTTGCAAAACGTAGAAACTGTACTTGAGAAGCCACATTTTTCAGAAACTTCTTCAGGAAAATTCGACGATATTCTTCAACGCTCTGACCGAAGAAACACTAATAACAAAAAAAATCATAATTCCCCTGGGGTAACAGCTGATACAATAAATATGACATCACTGCCACATTGCCTGCAAAAGAATGCGAGTGTTCCGAGCTCGAGTACTGCAAGTTCTTCTTCAAAACACAGCCAGATCGAAGTAAGCGTTGCATCAGCGTCTGAAAAAGCGAACACAAGCGTTCTACCTCACGGTCACGGGAGCAAAATGGAATTCTGTAGTTCGGCCAAGATTTCGAGTCCAGGAAATCAGCCTTCACTGTTAGAAACTGTTAGCAAGCCTGAACATAATATTCAACGCCTTACTTCACCTGAGAGAAATGCTCATCAGTGTTGTGACGCTAACGATCTACAGACTACACAAGTCCAAAACACTCGAAACACTGCTGCTGAGTCCTCTAATTTGAAGGAAATGAAGAAAGACTTCAATAGAAACCATCAAAACCAAAAGGTAAGAGTTGACAGTTTTAAGTTTTGAATGCAAGAACTTTACTGCTTAGTACACTCACAAGACCATCTCTTGGATGTATAAAAAAATGAATTCGAGTACTTCCGTACACGTTTAAATGCGCAGAAATTGCGTCATAAACTTACATGTGCCTCACGAAGTGTTGCAGGTTTTAATAACGGTGTGATAGAAACGGTGAATGTATATTTTCAAATATTTCACCACTTCGTTTTCTTGGATTTGCCTGGCGGTGATGTACAAACATTCGACTGCTATGTACTGGAAGACACTGGGGAGACTGGAAGTCATTTTGAAATATACATCATGTAGTTCTAAAAGTGGGAGTAATAATTTATTACCTACATGTTGCTTAAAAGTAGGAGTCATGATTGCCTACCATCAATATAACGATGCGTTTATAAAATGTGACGTAAAATTAGAATAATTCAGTGGCATGGGTCGATGTGCTGAGCCACGAGTTCTGCGTTCGTGACTTGTTTCCTTAATATTCTGAAGAGTTGGTCATTGCAAAATTCTATTCAGCATCACGCCGGGTCGCATTTCCTGAAATAAGAGCAAAACATTAATTCCTTTTACAACTCATCATGATTTATGACATGCATGATTTCAAGTCAGAGATAGTTATCAGAAGTATTTCATTAAAAATTACAGATATTATTTTCTTACAGGTTGGCCTACCAGCGTTCCTAGGGTGCGACGGGAAATCTTGGGAGTGCGACGTGTGCAAGAAATGCTTCACAACGAAGTATTTCCTGAAGAAGCATAAGCGACTCCACACCGGCGAAACTCCCTACACGTGTTCGGAATGCGGCAAGACCTTCACGTTCCAGCAAAGTTACCACAAACATCTCCTGTACCACTCAGACGAGAAGCCTCACGTGTGTGCCTACTGCGGACGAGCTTTCAAGGAAATGTCGACCCTTCACAACCACGTCCGCATTCACACTGGAGAGAAGCCGTTTGTCTGCGATACTTGCGGTGGGTCGCACGTCAAAAATCTGTTTCTGAATTCTCATTGTAGGATAAGGACAGACGAATTTTCCTTTCAAGATAGGGAAGTGACGTCGAAAATATGTAGAGGATGGGTCAATTAGGAGGTGTAGGTAACTCCTGGGTGTGATGCTGTTCATGATTTTCACCTCATTCGTATCCTTTTTCCTTCCTTTCCTTTTCCTTTCTTTCGTGATGTGGGCGACGGTGGAACTACTGGTGTAATTTGTATAATCTTACTCCCACTCAGGCTGGTATCATTGCTTTTAATATTAATAATACTAATAATAATGTATCTTTGTAAGCTTACACAAAGCGCGGCAAAATGATCTGACTTATTCGTCAGTTTAACAAGAGCAGAATGATGTAAAGAATGAACAAAAGTAATTATATTTTTTAAATTTTATGCAAAATGCATTGTGGTTTTATTTTGCCCCAGGCTGAAAACACTTTTGTTCATTTTTTATTGATTTCGTTTTTTCTGAAAAAACAAATGTGCCCGAATAGTTTACCGCACCCTATATATATAAGGGAACTTTTCTTTACGACAAAGTAGTGTTAGTAGAGGAGATTATAAAAAGATATTTTCGGATGCAAATATTACTTGCTGTTGTTGGTCCATACTGTGCAATTTCAGCTTATCACGACTGTTCTGAGCCGATTTTGACAGAAAATTTTGAAATCTAATTAGTTGAAATTTAAAGCATTAATTTGAAAAAAATGATCACATTCAGGTATGATGAATTATTGCTTCTGATATTGCTTCGAAATTAAATAGTTGTATCAAAACGTGTCATTGAAGTTTAATAGTTTAGTAGTACTTCGAAGTTCGAAGTTCAAAATTTGCAGCTTAAAATACCGAAAAATGTAAAATGGTTTTCAGATTTTGTCACGTAAACTCGAGCGGAGAGCGAAGTGTTCGAGAAAAATCCTGCTAATTCCGGTTTTGCTTACTGTACAAGATTGCATTGCAGGAAGTAAAAATTTATGATACATGTTATCTGTAAATTGATTTTGAAGTGTTCCATCTTTTCTTATAGGTTCCTCCGACACACTCTCTTTTTGCTGACGTTGCCACGTTGTTTCCAAAACTACTTACCAATTATATCAATATTTATACTTGAATAAATTTTCCGAATTTATAAACACATCATGTCGATTTTCTCCGCACAGTGGTGGAAAATCTTATACCTGGCTCGACGTTTTCTAGTCAAATGGAATATCATTGCGAAAAACTTCTTTTACCATCAAGAGGAATATATACATACATGTTAAGAGCTCATTTTACCAATTTTTTCCACTGATCAGGCAAAGCATTCCGCCAGCGCGTCTCATACTTGGTGCACCAGAGAATTCACACCGGCGTCCTCCCTTACACCTGTCACGAGTGCCACAAATCCTTCCGTTACAAGGTCAGTTCGTTATCATTATTATTAAAAATTGTACATCAACATTGATTTTACAGTTTAATTTAAAAGCTTTTTTTTTTAACTACATTCGTCAACTTTTGAATAGTTGACCAATCACTGTCTTAGTATTTTTAGGAGGACGGAAAAATCTTTTAAATTGAACTACTATTATTATTATTAGTATTACATATATAATACAATGTTATTTGTGTGCATAACAATAAAATTGCTTGGAGACTCAAAGCCTATGGAGTCTCATTTGAAGAATTTCTTTTCCTCATATGCTGACGTCGTACGGCTAGCAGTGGAATAATAATAAAAATCTATAGAAGACAATATCTCAATCAGAAGGGAAACGCAGAAGAAAAGCGGGTTTATAGAGTGTGTTGTCTTACAATGAAACGCATCCTGGCAAGATAAATTCAGGTGCTTGAGTTTAATCTGAAATTTCATCTGTTGCAGGTCAGCTTGAGGTCTCACAAGTGCGAGAAAACTGGCAAAGAATCTCCATCGACTTCAACGAACTTGCCAATGAAAGAAGCTCGAAGCGAGTCAGATGATTCGAGTCTCAGGAGTGTTCATCCTACGAAAGCGGATTTTGGAAAAAAAATTGAAGAAAAGGAGTTGAATTTTTCCGAAACTCAACTTGAAAACGTTTTATTTCGAGATCCAAGTAATGCTTTCGGTCTCACTCTTGCTGCTCAGTCAGAGATATCCTGTCTTCCACAGCAAGATCGTCTTATCGTCGCCCAAGATATCCTCACGAATGGCAGTATAAATGGCCAACCGATGCAAAGTATGTGCAATTCGACACAGGCTGTTTCATCTCAAAATTATAATATGAACGGGAGCAGTACTAATACTCTAACTCCCAGTTTATCAATAACTAGCAATTCGAGTACCGTTGTTCGAGACGCTGACGCTAGTCATTTTAATAACGCTCTCGAAACTCAGAATAATGGATGTTACCAAAATGTCTCTCCATGTCAATTTTTTAAGCCAGCCTCGAACTATGCTTCGCACATAGAGGATCTAGAGCGATCCTCTGATAAAAATAGAATTTCTCCCAATAACTTGCCCGTTGTCTCCAACAATCACAACCCAACGCATAGCTCTCCTGTTGGCAATCACGAATGGGCGTCGAGATGCAAGAAAGACATTGACACATCTCGAATTGATTTTACCAACGATTACCTTAATTGCATTCACTTCCAAAATGTAATTAACGAAAGTGGGATTGAGGAGAGATTTTTGAGCAGTAATTCTTCCAGTGTCAATGAATCAATCGGAAATTTTCCTTCAATAAATAATGAAGAAACGCCGGAATACCCTGTCATGTTGACCCTGTCTTCCCAAGCCTCAGATTCTGAAGACGACTTGGACGGTGAAGCAGTTTTTCGAAGGTTGTTCTCTTGATTTCCTACTTCAATGGAGAATTTTGTTACTTTAACATCATCGGATAATTAGACACGGACCTTAATAACAATAATGCTGTATAATTACACGTGTTTTTTAAAGCTTGTCTCTCATTTACGTTCATTCGTAATTAAAATTTATGCGTTTTACGGTAAATTGAAATTTATGTATACAGGTGATTATCAAAACATGACGCACTTATTTTAAGCATTATTTGATCTGAATATGACTTGAGTTTATCGTATTGGAAACATGTGTTCTAACGTCAGAGGTATATGCTTCGAATACTGGGAGCTAAATATTTTGAAAACATATCATGCTTAAAATTGATAGGCAACGTCTGACGTACGGCCTGTAGAAGAAAAGCATGACACCTGAAGGGTAATTATTATAAATAAAATCTTCAACGACGGAAATGTCCGGGAAGGACTTGAAGTGATGATACCCTTTGCTAAGACGAGTGTGTGATTTCGTATCGTGGTCTCAAGTTAGTTTCCCGATAAGATACAGGAATCCCACAACGAAGAAGGTTTACGTGATCGAAGAATTTTCTGGTGAATTTTAGCTACCTGTTTTAAGTTAGGACGGTTGTAAGATCATTACGACCAGAAACACGGAGATTGCAGCGCTGAGTCAACAGAATAGCTAGAATTTCGGATAATTATCGGAGGGATTCAGGGCAAAAATCACTTTAAACACCTGCTTAACTCTTTGACTACGATTCTCCACACAGGTAAAATTACATGCCGATAAATATCTCGGCTGTGAATTTAAAAATGAAGGATTTTGGTTTCACAAATTTAGTTACCTTATTAATTTTCTTTCGAATCAGAACTAGCTTCTTTGATTGATGAACACGAATGTGATGAAAACTTGAAAATTTGTATTTATGCATGATAGTGCTTTGGTTACATTAGGTTAGGTTAGATGATCGTGAGTACCATATATGGTTCACTCCGGAGTCAAAGTGTTAAGGTTCTATGAAATCAGATTTAGCAATCGTCTCCAGCCAAAACCCATCCTGAAACGATCTCGTTAGAAACGAACAGTAATGAGTTGACAGAATTATCACTAGACGAATAGTGACATCATAACAAAAGGTTGAGGTACAAAAAGTTAATTTACCTGAGGAAAATGAAACTCTGCTCGTTAAATAAACAAATTAATTTCCATATTTCACACAGATTGCATAAAAAAAAATTTACAATGATTTTTGAACATTTTTTCACCATTTATAGCGATCACGGGCAATAAAATGCTGGCAAAATTGAGTCATAATTTCTATGGGCCATATTATTTCTACCTAATGATCAGAAATCCTTTAGTTTGAAATTTTTGGTAAAGTGAGTTCTGGTAATTAAAGAAATGACTTGAACCTGTTATAAGAATGCAAATTTCAATCTCGATGCTTGGTCATTTGGATCATGGAAGTCAGTCGAATTCAGAAGACGACATTGTACGTAACATCAGCCACAAATCACTAATATGATTTGTTCCATTTTTCCCCATGAAGACTTCGACCTTCATGCGCGAGCGGAAGCAACTCAGCAGCTTTGGTCACCTGGCCGAACCGTTGCGGACAATTTCAAATTGATAATTAGAATAGCACGTTACTCTTTTGAGGTCTATTCGAGACTCTGAGTTTCACCGCCTTAAAGTTAAAAAAGCACGAGTTTTCCATTCATTGGAAAAGAAAAATTTGTGCTTAGACATAGTTTCGCCGAATAAACAATTCGGTCAAGACTACGCACGGCCATTTTCGAGTGCCGTGTCGATAACTTGGCAGCTATCGGCACTTCTCCATGGTCACTTCTCGAGATGAAGCTGATGGATGTATGTAGGTTGCTGAGGCCTATCTGTACTTGACATCAGTGGTGTGTTTTGTTCAGTCTGTAGGAGGTTCAGATTCTCAGAGCTGCTCAGATTTGTTGTCTCTTTTGAACTGGACCCATTAGTTTTAACCAGCGCCGTTTGTAACAGGTTGTTTCTTTAGGAGCTGCTGGACAATGCTGCTATGCTCGTGCCTTTCATTAAAGACATTCCGCTAGTTTGATAGTTAAAGTTTCCCAGATTTTCATTTTTCGTGGGTCATTGTTCGTATAAATATTCTTTTCTTTCGTTGAGCAATTAAAAAAAGCTAGGTAATTGTGTCTAAATTTAAGGTTTAAGCTTCTTCGAATCAATCTCGGTTTTAAGTCTCATTCTGAATTTAATGGAATCAATGAATTTGTGAAAGCATTCTAAATAGCTATATATGCACTCTCTTATACAGCTACACTGATCATTTTACAATTTTTAATTTTTTTCCCATAAATATTCTTTAGACGTTTGAAAACGGACAATCTTTCACAGTCCAGAGTTGTTTATTTTTTACCACGCAAGTACTGCTTAAAATAGCTGAATACCACTAACGTGTCACAGCCGTGGCATCACACGACATCTTAACGGTGGAAAGTTCGATATGAAATTGTGAGTCGCCGAAACCGGTCACGTAAAATGGATCCGTGGAAGCGCAGCAACTTATTCTTGCTGTGGCTGCTGGTCATTGGTGAGTAGTAAATTCTAATTACATGGTAAGAATTTGTCCTCATGACCTGTAAGTTGAATCTACAAGTTCGGAACAGTACCGAGTTCAGTGAGAAATGTATTCGAACGCCCTCATTATGACTGTACTTTTGTGTAGTTCAACTGTCCTGGTTTACATTGGAGTGAAGCACGATGAAAATCTAAAGGCTAAAATACTTTTTTGTTTATCATGAGGTCCGAATGAGTTGTTACAGCGTTACTCGTAGTCGTCCCCTGTCAAAACACAAAAGTTAATCCAATTTGCCAATCCTTAAAAAAACTCGCATGAGTAAGTTGAAGCTCTTATTTCTGGTAAACGCTTTGTACTTCCCAGTGCAATTTGCAGCTGCAGATCTAAAACTTTATATACGCCATGATTATGTAGCTCTTAGGGTTTTAATAAGCATTTTGCATGTGCCGTAGGATATTTTTATTTTTAAATCAACATGGGAACAAAAACTTGAAACCTGCAGTTGTACGATTGTTTTCGTTGCTTAGTTATTTCAAGTTTAATGTAATTTGTGATCTCTATATAAATCTTCAATTGATTATAACTTCTTGATGGGTTCCTTGGAAATTTACTTTCAAAATTCGAGCATCAAAACTGAATAATATAATTAATCCCCACAGGTAAAAACTATTTTTTATGGAGATACCTAATATAATTTTAAAACTGAAGCCAGTGTACATATTAAACTACTGTCAAAAAATAATGTGTGACTATATGTTTACTTATTTTGTTTTCTTAATTATTTACAATGAATTATGTCCCCCGATTGTGTGTTTCATGCGCTGTTGCAAAGCTATACCTGCAAAACCCTGTGATTCCTCACCAGCTCTTGTGCCATGTACGCGTGTCCTCAAATGCCATGTCTAATCTCATTTCCTTGTGCCGGGCCTTGCATATCCGAACATTCTAAATATTATTTAAGTTTCCGATGCGAATATTCTAGCTTTTGGTGTATTTAACTCATTGACTGCGATGCGAGTCACTGGGGGGTCGTTTTGTCCCTCGGAAAATAGTATCATTGCAGCCAACGTGTTGAGCTTTCGATGTGAATAATTAAGCTTTCCGTGTAAATATTTACGCCTTTGATGTGGATGTGTAACTTTTCGATGGGAATATTTTAGCTTACATTTGGAATAATAATCTAAGTGTGTACAGAGCTTTACAACATCCTATGTAGGGAATTCTATCTGAACTCAAAGCTAATAATAGAGATGACTTGATTTGAAAGTACTAGTATTAAAGTATTAACAATTTTAAAGGAATCGATAAAACGCAGTATCAGCTATTACCTCGATTTCAGCGTCTATCGGTGTACCTTCACTTTTATACGCCACAGGTAAATTTTCTTGACTACACTAACGTTCGGTAACTATTGCAGACATCTAATGTCATTGCCGTCGGTCCTGTTTTGAAAGGAGTCCATATTTTTAATTGGTACTGGGTATAGTTTTAGCATGTGAACACTTCAAATCACAGGCGCTCCTAAAACGAAAGAATCTATTGCGATTATGTGAAATACCGCGCGACTGACTCGCACACTGCACGTCGTGTGGGAAAGCTGTGTCCATCAAATTTATTCTCGACGAGACAGCGTGTAAAATACACTGATGGAGTGGAATTAATTCAGTATGTTGAGGTACTTATACAATAGATATCGTACGTCGGGAATATTAGAAAACCTTTAGTCGAACAAAGTTTCGTAAATAAACTTCGTTATAGGCTTCCAGCACCTTCTCTGTTGCATGTGCAGCAACAACTGCGTAGAAAAATACAAAGTCATTCTTGGTGTGAGATACTTATAGAACTTTATTTCTAAATACTGGGGACTTCGAATTTTCCATCTAACAATGGCCAATATTCATGCACGACAACGTGAGCGAGATGGTAAGAGTGAATGCATGTTTAATTTTAAGGAAAATTCGTAAACGTCAACAAACATATAAAATAGTTCATTTGGTAACGAACACCATTGCAATAACCACCGCATGATTGATTAAAATGAAATTTCTTCTGTGAATCGATGAGCTCCACGTACATACCGAAAATTAAATCGGTCAAACAAGCATAATCTGCGTCGTTCGAAGTCTGTTTTAGTAAGAGTGCAAAGTTGTGTGACTATCACCTTTCATGTAAAGCTGACTTGTGAGACGAAAACCTATTGAAATGTCCCTAAAATGTCCTCGTCTGTCCCCGGAACAACAGCGTCAAAATCTCAATTGGAATTCGTTAATAATCTCCATAGGATAACTATCACGACCGTACCTCATGCGTGCTATGTAGACTCCAACTCTAGAGAGTATTTAAATTCAATGAAAAAGGCAAACATCTTGAAACTTTGAGGTCTAGCTGAAGCAAATTTGAAGTTTGCATCCTTTCCCGCCGCACAGAAGAACCGACAATCTCCCGAAGCAGGCCTTCGCCCATCTCGGAGTTGAATGCATGGTGAGAACACATGGAGTTGTCTTTTGGCTTGTCAGAAGTAAGGAATAGTAGTTGTAGCTTGTACCTACGAGATAAGAATGTTTATTCATACTAGTACCAAGTGTACCAAGAGCTCATAGTTCTATTTCATAGGAATGAATTACTTACATAAGAAAAATCTTCATTTCTCTCTTTACAATAGCCCCGTTGGTAATTGCATTAGGACTTAAGGATTAAACACGTTTTATGGTCGCAAGGAATTCTTAAAATAGTTTTTGCGCGCATTTATATTTTAAAATCCCTTCTAATGCAAACCTTTCCCGAGCCAATTGGCTACTTGACAGCTCAGCCGTCAAAAGGCTGAAGAATGCATGATTACTCTAAATTACGTTGGTTCTTGTAATATAGTCGACGTACATTAGCAAGTTGCCGCTCTATCAGAGACTGCTGCTAGTCACGGGTCCGCGCTCTTGTTCTGCAGGGTCAAGATGCATGATTATCGACCCATGATCGACCTATGATCGACCCATGATTCAGCAGTCTGTGAAGTGGGGCACTCGTCTTGAGCCGCTTGCCCGATAGGGGAGAAAATAACCAAGTAGGTTGTATTCCACATTGATTTACATATGTGCGAACGTAGAACATGCGTCGAGTATCTGATCAGAGGGTAATTATCACGATTATTTTATTATACTGAAAATTACCTTCAATGTGGTACGCTATTTTTTGCCTCACATTGACTTGTCAGAGAATATTTATCATGCGTGGCTAATACTACATATGTAAAAGGTCTGAACTGCTAACTGATGAAGCTACTTCCGGGTTCAGCTATCACTCTAACTCAACTTTCATGCTTTGTTCGTCCTCGTGGGTGCTTGCTTGCCAGCCAACTGCTTGCGCCGAGCTGACTACTCATTGGAACGAGTCTTTTTTTTGTCGTCCATGTTCTTTAACAATCATCGATACTCATCTCGTCTTATTTTTGTTTCGTCTTTTTTTTGTGGTGCGCGTGGTGTACAGACTGCTTGCTGTGCCGTCGAGTTATTTCTCGCTAGCGCTATTGATAATACGGTAAAAAATTGTCCTAGTTGTCCTCTCTGTTGCTATTCAAATCACTCAAACTGAGTTTGATATTATGAAACTCATCACAAGAGGCTGAATGTACCAGGAAATGTGCTTTTGGTAGGATCATTCAAGCGACTCGCGGAGAAGTCGTACTCTTGGAACTCAGCTTTTCCCATTAGCGCATTTCCCTTTACTTTCCACTGTGACTTTTTTCTGTCCTGCGGCGGTGACGCGCAGGCTGCAGATGTACAGGAGTTGTGGGGGAACTCGCATGTGCCGAAGACACCATCGGTTGTTTGGTCGATGCCACGTACGAGTGTGTTGATCCATCATGGCTCTGTGATGACTATCCGGACTGTGATGATGGAGAGGACGAGGCGCCTGGATTGTGTCAGGTAAACGAGAACCAAATCGTGCTCCTAAATGTTTTTTCAAGAATACCATAAAGAAAAAGTATATTTGTATTGCATAACGTGAACGAACGATAAACCAATTATGACTGCAGGCATGCGGGAGCCAGTAGCTCCTTACAAGAGAGAAAATGTGTACACTTAAAGATCAAAGAATTCCATGTGTTGCTGCAGAAGAACAAGCGAATTAGAGAGCATTTATTCAATGAAGAAAAAATCAGTTTTGTCCTGCGTGATCATATTACATTAAAAAAGTTTACAACTTGTTTTAACAGTCAGAGAAAAAATTTGAATTCTCGCACGACAAAACGGAAGAAATTTCGTTTTGTAGTAGTTGAAAAATCGGCAATTCGATTGAATCTTACATTTCAATCTCTCAAAATAAATTGAAATACTATTTTTCATTTTGGGGATAGGCTAATGAAAAAAGGTAAATATAAGAATAAGTAGAGTAAAACATATGGAAAGTTTCACACTGAAGGGAAAATTTTATCCCGGCTCCTAGTAGGGGATTTAAAGCAATTATATTGGTTTGCCTTAATTTTTTCATGAAGGTAGAAGTTGAGCTGGTAACAAAACCCCCTTAAATTTAGTTTTGAATGCTTTCAATTATTTCTAAAGCGAGATTAATGAGGCGCTTCACACTCGGCTATGTCAGGTGCTCCGTGTGTAGCAACATGTAATATTCAAAAACTTTTACGACTCGATCAGAGCGCGACAGAATATTTCCCGAATATTCGTGGTCATTATCATGCTTGCATAACTAGCAACTTATTCACCTTGAGTTGATGAAAACACGAAAATCTAACACATTTCAACGCGCATTTCAGCGTAGAGTTAAAAAGTTAAAGTAAAATAAACATATGCAAGACGCAGATCAACGGTGACCGAATGCTCACAAAACTTTCGTAGATTTAGCAGGGAAGGGATTTCATTGACGTCGACTTAGCTGAACGATTTAAGCTGATTTATAGTAGTGACGTCGCACAAAGCTATTTCACGTAAACGTTATTTTTGAAATGTATTTTAAACTCAAATGAGATTTTTCAAATAGTACAAACCCTTTGTAATTAGCCTTTCAATTCCTGAATTTCATATAGGGTATTTATCACTCGCAGCCACGTCTGAGACTGAAGCTCCACTGAACACGGCGATGCGCAACGTGCTTCATATAAAAATATATTCAATCATATTAATCGTGAAGTCTTTCGAGATAAATAATTTGCTTCATGTTATATATTTAAGCCAAATTGCACAGATATTACAACCAGAACCTCCTGCTTACATTGAACCCAATCACATTTTTTTTGTTGCTCTCCTGGTATAGAGAAGTGCCCCGTGAAATTGCATTTCGTTCAATAACGGCAAAATACGTTAAAAAGCTGATGATGATTTTGTGATTTCTAATTGAAAATAACATATTAGAACAAGTCAGTATTTTTATGATTATGTTTAAATCAAATTCTTGAAGAAATTCAAACTGGCGTTAATGAGTGTTAAAGCAAGATTCATTTGGTATAAATGACTAATAAAGTGAACATCTATCCAAGACTAGCCAGTACGATGAGAATACGAGAATCATCATTCTACAGTTGCTTTTTTGTATTTTTATTTATTTTAGGAATCTCGATAGATTACTTCAAACAGAGCACTACAATTTTTTTTTAATTCACACTTTAGGTATAATTCGGGGGACCAGCACTTCATTTTGTACCTATGAATGCACTTGAATTCGTATTCCTTAAGAAAAAGTGAAAAATTAAATAAACCACCTTAATCCACAAGGATTTTTGAGATTTTAGACATTAAAATTTAATTTTTGCTTGGCGTTCAAGTCTGAAACGACAACAGTGTCGACGACGAAGGCTTCCTTTGGAGGCGGACGACCTGGCGACGACGGCGCCGCCGACGTAGATCAAACAGGTAACGCCTGTCAAATTTGTACGGCGAGATGGTCCTAGGTACTCTTCCTAACCCTCTAGCGACAAGAAGGACCTTACGGTCCCGTTTCGTTAGGATGTGGTTAGTTTTTCGTACAAAGCAAAATTCAGCATATCACAGGAATAATTCGGTCGTTATAGGGTCAACTATAGGAACGGACATCCAGATGGAGAAATGTATTCGTTTAATGCTCTTCTAATCGGTAGACGCCTTCTTGAGAGGATTATGGTTCAGAGAGGACGATGATGGTTCGAAGTTGGGCTGAGTTGAGTAGAGGTACTGAAGCACACCGACCCCAAAGTTCACATTCGACACCATACCAGAGATTTGAATGGAATAATAGGAAAGAATATGGCAGCGGGAATATGGTGAAGCGGCTTATTCTTGTGTTGCTACCCAAGTCCTATACCATCGGACACTAATATCGAGTACTCGTTATTTCAGTACATGAATAGCGCAAAAACTTCTTAGTTTTTGTAATGAATTTAAGATTACCTGATTATAAAGCGAAATCGATTTTTTTCCTGTTTCTTTACGAGAAGAAGTGTCCCAAAGTCAGAGATGTAACATATTAACTTTGGGAAAACTCCATAATGATGGCAGGATCATTTGGAACCTCTTGCATACAAAGTTTGAAAGGGAATGAAATTGCAGGAGCTGAGGAACCTTTTATGCATTACTGTAAAAGATATTCCCAATGACAGAACGATTAAAATTTTCAGACCTTGTGAGAACTGAGGATGATGGTATCATGTCGTATCAGGTAGTGGTTCCACGTGTAACGATGAAACGCTTGTCTCACCAGCTAGGGCAACATAATGTGCAGCGAGAATCCTAGAAGAGAGACTTTATTTTCTCCTGAATTTGCATTTTTTGATATCGACTTTCCTTTGAAAAAAATGATGGCACTGAGGACGCGTTCATGTATGCACACATTTTTTACCTCGTGGAGGGTGAAAGGAAGATTCATCACCAGAAAAACATGAGCATAAGAAATAAATGATGTATAATGATGAGGTAGATGTTAGAACAAAGGCATTGGCTGTATATAGCAAGTCATGTTAGAGTGAGTCGCGAACAAGTAGTTGGCATTAACTGACTCTGGATGTTCAATGATAAAATGACAAAACTTAAATTATTCAGTTTATTACGCACGCTAGTCATTGAGATCCAGAGATATCAATGGAGTACAGCGCACCTATGACACTGAACTGACAAATTATGTTCGTAATGTCATTTAGCGCAACACTTAAGCTACTGCCTTGAACCAGCTGGACGAATACAACCCCTAAATGTTTAAATTCTTAGCGTTGTCACTCAGCATGGACCTGTTGCTGTACTGCAAAGAGGTCGATAAGGAAGTTAGGTACACAAACAAAGAATAGGCAACTAGGTTCTCTCCTGTTTCCACAGTCGCTACTAATTTCTGGAGGGGAAACAACCTTAGCAAAGCTTTTTTGCCGAGGTTATACAATACTAATGACAGTGTAGAGACACATTGTGCTCCAAATCTTGAAGTGCACTTGCTCACGCTCATGCTGCTTGTAAGCAATTCATGTAGTTACGTAAAAACTTGATCGTTAGACTTCACGGAGATGCAATGAAAAGTTTAACGTAGTGCACGCTCCACGGCTCTGATCTGAAATAAAATAATTTTCAATTAACTCAAAGGCCACGGCGAAAAGCCGAGTTAGCTGAGTCCGAACTTAGTACGAGGTCGTGTCGGAAGGATTTGTTTTTCCATCGTTCCACTTTGCTTGATCATCGAGTGACTAATGGTTAATTGATTAGGAAAGAATTAAGTCTTGTTTCACATTTATTTTATTTGGTATTCCCTTGCAACTCTGATTCGAGGTGGATGGTAATACTTCAATTTTTGCTTTGTTTCGAAGACGGTCGGTATTTTTGAAGTTTCATCGCGTTCTCAGGCTGTAAATCAGTGGTAACGACAGTTAGATTCGCTAGGGCATGGCTCATTTCCTGTCGTTAGCCACGAGAGACAGAGTCAGTATGGCCGCAAAACTATAAATCTATTCCCCGCGTAAGGGTAAGGATGACTTGCAACTGGTATTTTAGGTGTGTTTAGGTGTGTAAGAAACAAGGCTGATTCAGAAGACCCTATTGCGACCACGTATAAATAGTAGAAGTGCTAGCTGACCAGATGTACTTCTATTCATTATTATTATATTAGCTTCTCCACCTAATAGTAATATTAGAGATCACGCCGTAGAAACAAAATGGTCCCATACTCAAAGCAAACTTCAAAGTAATAGCATCGCCCACCACCACCGATTTAAGGACACTGGAAAGTATTTTAGTTAACCAGCACAATCCATCATTCAATGATCATGGCAGCTCGGCACCACTTGTTTAGCTTTTAATTGTAGCAGGTTGATTTTGAAGTTTATTTTTTGTCATGTTTTAAGCATATTGTACTGAACTGTTCTGCATTCAATTTGTGCTTTTCCTTTTAGGATTTTCTATTGAAGATGAGTGACGTATACGCTCGAAAGTTCTCCGTTTTATTAAAATTTTATGGAAACAAGATGTTTCTCACAGCCTTTTTAGTTACTTTCATTACAAGGTTCCATTTTCGTGCTACTACTAATCATGTCCAAGTTTCACGCCCATGTGTTTCTAGAGCACTGCGGTCATAGAGTATTAACGCACCTAAAGCGCTGTCTTCAATCGAATTAAGCTTGCCGTTGAAATTGAAATACATAGAGGCTCGATTTACCTGCAGGACGTTGTGATGGGTTCATCATTATTGTTTGAATTCAGTATTACTCACGCATTACTCACAGCGGTCGAAGTATTGCTATTCATTTAACAAAAATACTTTCAGAATTTTCTTTGAGAGAAAGCAGAAAGGACGATTCTTACGTTGGGCCTATCACAAAACTTGATCGGCGGTTTGTATGAGGAAAAAAACAGGACTAACGTCTCCGCACTCCAACTACTTCGTTTATTCAGCTGCGTCGTTCCTAACGTAGATTCAACGACTCATTTTAAGCGCTAGAAAAACTGTAGATGCCACCTTTAATTAACCTTTTGACTACTACGCAGACAACTCAGCCCTGGGTCAAAAATTTTCCAATGCTACAGTATTGTTAACATTTTTTTGTGTTAGAAGAACGTTGGGACTCTCTTGGAACACCAGCCATGCAACAAATCGACACATTGCAATAGTCTTAGGCGCAAACAACACGAATGACACTGTTTGATCAAATTTTAACGAACTACTAATGTGTTCGGGATTCAAAAAGATTAATTAGCTTAGCAGCACTGGGACAGATTGCCCCAAGTTCGAAATACACGCGTACACGTGCTATGAAACTTTTCGACGTTTAAAAGCTAAAAAACTTCTTAAAATGTTCTGAACCTACTTACGTATTTCAGCAAGAAAACGAAAATAAAACGATAAGACATTTGATCATAAGTTATACGTGTGTAGGTGAATCTCTTCCAAATGGGATGTAAATATACGAAAGGTACAGGAAATCGCTGTGCATTATTCGGTTATTGTTTATTGTGCGTACTCATATTGAACTCAGAACCAGTGATGGTGCTACTCAATGGATGAATGAAGGTGGAATTATTTACATTGTATTCAAATTGTTAACACTGGAACGCTAGTTGTAACTATAAATTTTTCAATGAATTACTTTTTTCCTCGTTATGCTGAAAAATTTCTGCGTTAAGTATTATTTTGATAGAACCGTTTGAAGCAAATGTTCTTACAGTTGGCCGATGACCGACTTCAAGCCGGTCATCAGGCGCATGATGCGGATTCGATAAAATTGCTTTATGTATTTTCTGATTGGAGGACGAAAACTCATCGAGAACTTTGAAATAGATCACATAAACATTTCAAACTGACAAAAAAATTTAGAAGGATCTATAGTCGTACATACAAAACCTGGGAAGAAAGTGTCTTGAACAATAGTCTTTTTGGGCGCAGATAGTCGCACAATTTATAGGAATTCAGTTCACTGATCCTACAATAGGATTTCTCAGTTATTTCGAAATATTCATTACTAAGCATAATTTCGAATAAACTAGATAATGCGAACACACAAAAACAGGGTATACGTAGCTGTACTTATTCTACAATGTACCAATTTTTATGAGTAAGTTTGCACTTTAAAATTCAAATTTGCTCTTCTCTACGGGTGGGGGAAATATTTATACATCATTTTAAGTCAACGAGGATAGCACGTTTGAACTGACAAGCTCTCTATGGCTCATTGAAATAAATTGATTATTATTTATAACAGAATTATTTTACCTAAAATGTTTTCCCATGAAGCCGAGTACCTTCACTATGTCAGTTGAACAATATCAATCAGTTGTTATTTGCATCAGTAGTTTGCTATTGTAAATTAGAATTCCAAGTGAGTATTTGTTTGAGCAGAAATGCGTAAGTAACTTGGACCCTTGCCTCCATCAGCTATTTATGACATTTATGTGAAAAATAATTTATTGTTGGAAATCTTTCCTTAGATTGCAGGAATGGACAATTACATTGCATGGGCAATTGTATTCCCATTGAAAAATCTCGTTAAAAACCGCGTTTTTCAGTAATCCGGAAACAATTTTTGAAGATAGGCGACGAGTGTATCTTCGAATATCATATGAACATGGTAAATAAAGGCGAGTCTTATGTATTTACGTAAACAGTCTTCCTTTGTTTTGGGCTTCTATTGTTTTCTTCCTTCTTCAAAAACCTGCTCATTTAGCAACGCTGATTAATTCGGTGACTTTTATTTTCCCATATTTTTCTCCATAATGTAGCTGATATATAACTACTAGGTATTAGAACTAATCATTATGAGAAACAAGCAGCGATGATACAGAACAACTTGGGACTTTATACTAGACACAGAGAGAACGAGGGAGAACAAGGGAGGTAAAGAGAAGTTGATGAGGCGTGTTTCTCTTAAACGATAAATGAAAGGAAAAGAAATTATGTATATCCCAGTAGAGGTGTTAATTACGCAATATAACGTGTTGGTTTGTAAATGCTATATAATTTGTAAAAAGACACCTAAAGGCTGTGAGAAATGAGGGATTTAGTTTTTTCCCCAAAGGAAGCACTCCGTGGCCACATGGAACTCCACTAGCGCGAAGAGGGAGTGGAACCTGCGATCTCCTCACTTGAATTGGAGAGCGTTGCAAACTGCCTTAGTTTTGAGTTTTCTCCTGAATTAGCTTTTAACCTTACTAAAACATTTCCAACTCAGTACGGAAGCTGACTAGCAATACAATTCAATACAGTCTTGTATGTACACTAGATATTATTGTACACTAATGCACACCTCGAAATTAAGTCCTTACTTCTTCTGCTCCTTCACAAGATTACTTTACGAGCTGCATTTCTCTTAATATTTTAGCAAATGTGTACGATTAACCCGACAAGGAAGGATCAATGGGACTACACGGTGCCGTTCCGTTCGGCTGCTGCGAACTGTCCGTACAAAGCAGAATGTATTCTCATTGCAAGAATAATTCGGGAGTAAAATGACAACCACAAGAGCATTCGAGGCCCACCGTGAGGTGGAAGTAGTGTCCTAGTGAAGGAAGACTGGTGAGTGACGTCACCAATTCAAAGCTCATTTTTCGCGTTCCTGATTTTGTGCAGAGGTGACCACACAAGCTCCAGAGGCGCAGGAGGACTGCTCCCTCAAAGTGTGCAACCGTAAGTACAACTGAAGGTGTTCTGCTGGCCACAGTTTACTGCTGCCGCCCACAGTTTGGTGCTGCCGGCCACAGTTTACTGCTGCCGGCCACAGTTTACTGCTGCCGGCCA
>VOMN01093778.1:0-12556 GCA_014899125.1 Orchestia grillus
CCACGCGCTGCTGGCACCAGCTTCATGCCTGACATCTCAACTGTCCGCTTACGAAAATACGTACGTTACCAGCGGTCGGAAAACCTAACGTTTTACGAAGTTCCTTCTACTCGTACCTGATAAGTGGATTGCCGAATGGCTAAAACCAGCTCAACTATTGCCTAATAAACCCTCACCAGCCTAGCTCGTCAGTCGTTTTAACTGAAACTTAATCAAGTATGGATCAAATATAAGGTAAACTTACTTAGCATCATCTGCCTCTTCTGAGCTCGTGGCCTCGAGTCCCTAAATGTGCTGCTGCTAGCCTCAGCATTGCCCATCTTACTGAGGCGGGTCCAGAGAGCCGCTACCGGTCGCCTTCCTCACTTCTTCAGCAATCCTTAATAAGAAAATCATTTTTGCTCCAACGTCCATTAAGCTGTTGCATTCCTAAATATCGTGACCTCACATTACATGTCACAGCCTATTCTGCGTTCTATTTTCGAATATGCTCATACTTTAGCTAGTTTTCTCGACTCGTACTTTTACGTTTACATCTCACTTCTTCGTCATCTTCAGCCTACAGTGGTTATCCATTCTTTTTTGTAGAATTATATAATTACCCATCAGTCACTTATCAGACTAAAAACAACTATTATCCCCATCTCTACATCATCACAAATACTATGCGTATTACCATTATTTACTCCGTCCCTGCTTTGGAATCTGAACAAGTTTCTTCTGGGAGAAATTACTCCCAGAAATTACTAGCGAATTTTGATCTTTATGAAGAAATAATTGCTATAAAAACAGCCAATTTTTTAGGAATACGTAACATACAAGTACATTCCTAATCAATAACTGTAAGACACGAGAAGTAAACTTTACATTTCTCCCATTATGCTAGTGTAAATGAACATTCCTTCCCAAGCACTATTACCCAAAGTGTCAGCGTTGCTGGAGGGTTCAGATTCTGTAAAAATATTCAGTAAAGCTGCTCCTATTGCTGTGGAAGCTTGAGTCGTAGCGGCGTAGACCCAAGTTTTTACATCCCGATCCATTGGTGCAATGAATAAAAGATTTCGTGTACATTTTTCGGGAAATCTCTTTTGTAATCTCAGGGCAGGCTGCTGTGAGACCCTTCATGAATTGGTCTCTCGAAATTCTTTCATTCTGGCTGATATCTGGTGCTCCAGCTGTCGTTCTCAGAGTTCTTGCTCCTGCTCTGCTCTTTTGCTTCTTCAGTTCCGTGTCACTTCTGACCTCAACTTTGCTCATGCCATTCAGAGCATCAGGGGTCAAATTTACAGATCAAATTATGATATTTCGTGAGCTAAGGTAATGGTATTTCTGCTCAGAGAATTTTTACAATATCCACTTTTGACGGTACTTTTTGTGTTACTTTTGAGAGTACTAGTCGTGTAATCATTTCATAGATGTCATACAATAGTTTCCTACAGGCACACTGATCTGCGACGGCAGTCTATTGACCAGATGATGACTGTTCACTGCCTAAGCTACCATGAAAACCCCGGGTTGAATATGCTTTTTCTAACATGAAAAGAACTTTGCTCTAATCCATCGCCTTACCTTGTCGATGCCGTGTGCGACAGCGGTCGAACATTGCTTGTCACAAAACTGTCAGTCTCATTTTCTACTCAAAATTCAGGAAATTTTTGAATTTACCTCTTGGAAAATTTCATGCTCTTCATTTTGGCATCGAAAATTAGAAATGAAAATGTACATGGTGGGTATACCTTAGTATCGTTCTAATGAATGTCTAATTTGTCAATCCCATTTATAATTAATGTAACCAGTTTGATCGTGCCTTTCAATCTGCCCAGAATTAAATTTATTACCGTGAATTTCAACGCTATTTTTTCAATGTTCAATAAGCTATTACGTTTTAGCCTGATCATGGAAATTACTTTTTTACTCAATTTTTTAGTTTAATTTGTCAATCTAATCGATTATTAACCCTTGCAATATGAATAAGCCTGTGACGAATTAATAATCATATATTTTACCAAGTTTGACTTGACTTTCATTGATTTGCTCTCATTTTCTGTTCTTTGATAAGGTATCTTCACCTGCATTGCATTCTGTTTGCGCGGATACGCGAAAATCAAGTTTCACGATGCTATGATTATCCTGCAATGGTTTTGCCTTTCGCCGAGTTCCTATGGATGACTCCTATTGTTTGCCTGTGTCCGATTCTTGGTGCACCTCCGTTGTTGGCTCGGTAGCTCTTTCATATGACGTCCATCTGATGCGCTCAAAAATACTCCCTTGCTTTGTGGTCACAGTACTTTCTTGCCAGGGCTCTTCGTAATTCGTTGTCAGTGCATATTCAAAGCCGTATTTGATATATTTTTTATACTTCTTTAACTAATGTCTTGTACAATTCTTTATTCTCCCTGCATTCATCGTGTTTATTCTGCAGTCTTATTGATGCTGACGTTCTTTCTGGAACTTGCCGTGAGTGTAGTCTTTGATTTTTACAGGTGCAAATTAAAATGTTTGTATGAAATAACGTATTGTATTTCTTATTCATAATGTGTTAATAGAAAGCACACCGACCCGTAAGTTACTTTCCTGAGAGATGTTCTCTTAGAAATAAAACTAATGACCGCATTTATCAATGAGCTATCAAAAAGTAGGACAACTCGGTATAAAATATCGATGCTCGACTGTTTTGTTGAGACCAAAACTATCAACAGGTTATTCTGTTAACCACATTTTTGAGTTGGAGTGATTCTAAATGTAAGCAGATGGAGGATTGAAATATTACTAATGAACCATCGAATGAGCCCCACGCTGAAACCTGACTGCGATTTAGCGGGTTGTAAATAAATTCACCCTTTGATGATCTTATCCTTTGGACGCCTTCGTGAGGGTCAGTGCGGTCTTAAAACATGCTACAAGACTTCAACGTCCAGGTTGTAATGCTGATGGTGTCATCTTTCGCTGCATTAGGTTTTGCTGTACTTATTCTCCGTCGAGTACGATGACCAAGCTTAGTCGACGATCTTCTACGAGTCATATTGTTACCTCCTTGTCCGATTACTTGACCATCTGTGTAGGTTTGTGCATATCGAAGAGAGTTCTGTCATGCATAGGTCTTCCGACATTTTTCCAACACGAAAATTTCCGTTTTAGAGGCCTGCACACGAGTGGCTTGATGTGTATATGCATGACATCTCTGTAGCTTTGTGCTCGTAGAACAGGTTCTGTCATGCGTAGGTTTTTTGACATTTTTCCGACACGAAAATTTCCGTTTTAGAGGCCTACACACGAGTGGCTTGATGTGTATATGCATGACGCTTCATCGCTGTAACGAACTAATAAAGCCCCGCCATTACGGAGAACAAGGCAATCGGCCGGACGAACCAATGGCAAGTCCTATGGCGAATCGTTAGCATAAATTGCCGATACAAATTACGCTCGTGCGAATTATAGCCGCGTAAATTGCAATGGCGTCTATTCCGGAACTGAAGGATCTGAAACCGTGCCGCGAAAAATTCCTTTGTTGTTTGAATTCCCTTGGAAACAAATGGAGCCCTGTTCGATGGAGATGTTGTTCGGGGCGAGAGCTCAAGCTGAACTTCACTAGTCTATCGGAAGCTGATAAATGACGCTCTAAGCCTGAATTTACACATTTGTGGGGCCAGGAAGTTTTATGTCAGTGTCGTGAGATGTACTAATATTTTATTCTGCTCGAACACCAAAATGTGCTGGGCCGCGGGAAGGGAATTTAAGCTCTCATGAAATTAGTGAATTCGTCGTATTTGGTCTCTTTTTTCATTGAATTTGTCACAACGACGTGGTATGTAAATGCCTGTTAACATGGAGTAGCAGCGTGGGCTGCTTCAGTTCAATGGAATTGCCATCATTGCGTAGTGATATCGTTGCTCTAAATTAAGGTACGGTTACCATGAATATTTTTCATAGAAATAATTATCAATTTAAATAATTTAAATCTGACTCTTCGAAGTTATTCATGTGCTTGTATTTTAGAGGTGTTTTACTAAAATAAGACGTTTCTTACACGGACTTATTACGTTGTCTCTTATGATGAATGTTCTCTTGCTATCGTTTGAAGACGTGCGATAAACAGTCCTAAATATTCAATAAATATGCCTCTGCAATACTTTTAATACAGCACCACTTTCCACCTAAAGACATCAGCATTCTTAGACTCATTTCCTTACATCTATGTTTCGTAGAACTGCTCATAACTTCAATTTTATACTTTGTACTCGTATACCACACCGGTGTCACGCCTCGCCTCAGTGATCACTTCCATTTTCGCATAACAGAATTTCTTATGCTCGGTAGCGTTGTTTTAATATGAAGCATTTACCAGCCTAGAAAACATACATTGATGAATAGACCTTAATATTTAGCCGGCCAAGATGCTTCAGTTTAAGCGATACTAAGCGAGTTCTTGCATATCTCTCAATGGTGGTAACCTGTACGTATGGACGAAATTTTGCGTATGAAATGATATTTCATTTCACCGTCAAATAAATCAAGGAGCATTGGAATACTTTATATGAAGACAATCATTGCTCGGGCACAATCGCGTAAGTGGGTCGTTACTGACTCGTTCTATAGTGTGCGCACTGCATGCCTTACATTACTTACCGGGATACCTTATACTGTAAACTATATTCATTATCCCTCATACTATAAGTATACTATGTACGTACAGAATACTATAGATGCACATTATACTGTATACATTATGAGTTGTGCTATATATGTTATAATTACACTCGTACAATACCCGCTGGTCACAGAATCTCAGTTGCTTCAGCTTCCTAGATCATTGTTTTGGTGAATTTCCTTTACGAAGTCTTTAAGTATTGTGAGTTCATTTTATGGCTACCAATTTATTCGTATATTGGATTGAGGAGGGTCTCTTGTATTTGAAATCTATTGTTACTCTCCAAACTATTGGTGTTTGAAAATTTCATTATCGGGGCGATAATTTCCCGTTCAATATTTATAAAAATATGCTGAATTACTAAAAGTGCGTAGACAGGCACACCAGTAGCTCAAAATATTAGCTCTATTAGATCATTTAGAACACAATTATCTATGAAAACTGTCAGAGGCATAGCAAAACAGATAAGAATATGTAATACTGAAGCTTATTCCGTTAACCAAAAGAATCGACGATCTGTTTTATATTGAAAAATAAATGAATTAAGGTAAAAACAATCACCACGCGTTTGAAAATTTCGTGTCTGCCAATACATTATGAAAAGCAAGTCCCCATCTGGATTGATCCTTAGTGTAGCAAATTTAGGACTGCTCGAGCGTCTCTTGTTGCACGAAGAAAATGTGAGGATCCGCTTCTCCCTGAGCTCTGCAGGCTTAGTTATTTTTAGGTGAGAACGCTACCGATACACATCTGATTAAAGATCTCCGGTACGTGTACGTGAAGTAACTCGTGTTGATGTAGATGATGCATCAATGAAATATTCACCTCTGTTTACTGGTTCGTTGTTTACTCTACAAAGAAATGTATAAATCCCACCGGGTTTTCGCTGGAGCAAGCTGTGGGCAGTCTGATTACATCTGCGCTCATAAGAATACATCTATTTCCAAGCTAAAACTTAGGATTTGGTTTATAATCAAACCAAATAATAATGAACTTTTAAAAAATGACCTATATTAATTCCTAAACTTTTTACCGTTGGATTTTCAATGCCTTACAACTACTGGCGTGGTGAGGGATGTGTGGAATGTGTAGTTTAAGCTTCCGTTCCCAAGGAAGCTTAGTACTCTCTGGTTACGTGAAATACCTTGCCTGAGCCGGAATCGAACTCGGAGCGTCCCGGCTGCGAGGCCATTACGCTAACCAGTACGCCATGGAGCCCAGTTCATTTCATGGTTAACGTTTCCCAGTTCATTTTCCTAATAAAAGTTCATTCTTTTCCAGCAAACCGCGGCGTCAATTTTGATGTGTTATAAGGTTTTAATTTTATTGATATTTTAACATATTGACGATCTCATAAGCTTGTGCGAGCGTCTTTGGGCTTTGATAAAGCTTGTTAATGGTTGAAATGTAGGAAAACTGTGAGTATGGGTCAATGCAAAAAACATTGAGAATGCATGAAATGAGTTATTAGGAACGGTGTTGTTTTAAATATTAAAACTGGTAATCTGTATACAGGCCACGCCTGTCGTAGAATTTAAAGATAGGGGATAAAGGTGGGTGCATGGTGCATAATTGATGAGAAGGTGATAAAGTCCGTCAGTGTTTGCAAGGCAGCAGTGTGTTATAGCTTATACCCAAATAAAAAAAAGCAGTTTGACATAACTACAAAAAAAACAAAATGATATTTATCGTTTTTCTCACGACGTATTTTGTGAAATCGTTTTGACTCCAGACAGTCAGACACATAGAGTTTCCATAATATGGACTAAAAAGTCGATATTATGGATTCCTCGTTTCTGGAAAGCTTCTTGGGTTAGGCTATAAAAGTGGGAAAGCACTGGAGCTTCCACCTACGAGCAACTCTCCCATGAAATCTATTTTTGATTCTTAAGGCAGAATTATCACTGTACAGTGGGCTACGTTTTTTCACAGAATTTTTATTTCGTTGGTTGAAGGGGCAAAATTGGCTCTCTTGGTCAGTTTAGCTTCTGGGGAAGTTGAATAGATTATATTGGTTAGTTTGAGTCCTTTACCTACTATCGTCATTCGACTTCACTCTACATTCAGTCTTCATAACCTACAAATATGTTTTCTTGTTTTATCGTAAACGAGCTCAAGCGGACCGAAAAATTACATTATCTTGAACGAAGGTAAACAATCTTCGATCGATATTTTCTACGATTGTAATAAAAATCAACAAATATGGGAGGATTCAAAAACGTTAGTACAACTAAGTTGCACATTTCATGAGAAAATAATAGCTTGAAGATGGATCCCGTCGAGCAGGAACCATATCCATTGAAACGTCTATCAAGCACGTGTCATAGACGAAAATGCTGAACGTACCGTAAATCTAAAAAAATAGGGAAAATTGAGAATACTCGCTTGGGGTAATAAACAGGCTAGGCTTATGTACGTGAATATTAGGATCCTCCAAGTGACGTAAGTTAATGCCACCTGAAATCTTATCTGAAATGTCAGGCTAGTCTATTGAGACATTTACGCCAACTCTGCGTGTTAACGAGAAGGTCGGGGCTGGGGTCCGAACAGTTCGGGACCTCCTGCAGGCTTTGTGAGCCGCTCTAAATTGTGTACGATTGCACTACGTAAATACGTCCACGATGTTCCCCATATTACGTCACACGAGGTTTTGTACAAAATTTTCAAATGCCCTCTTTATGGTTACACGATGTGCAATCTTTAAACTTATTTCCTAAAATTGTTCGAAAAACATATTTAGCTTGCTGCTATGTACACCGTTTGCAAAAAATTTTACACGCTAGTTACATGAAGAAAGAGGTCGTCAATGGGAAATAAACTTTAATGAATTTGTCGTTGTTGTTGAGGTCAAAATTTAGAAGATGCAGAAAATTAAAAATTAAATGTCTCACTTTGTTCGTTCGAAGATTCACATGAGTTAAAGCAGTCGCTGGTCCTCGATATCCAGTCTTGAATTTTTTTCTCTATTTTCAGAGTGTTTGCATTACATCAATTAATTTAATTTCTTTGAGCTATTATTTAATCATTATTCTACACGTTATTTTCGTTTTTTAACCCCTGAGAGTCATTTTTTTATTTTAATTTAATATGAGAACTAAGGGTGTTGGGGAGGAATCAGGCGTGTGATGTTACGAATTTTCGTGAGTGATGACGTACATAGATGATCATGAGTTGATATATGTGCAACCAGCCCGCCCTTGATGGGTTTTCTTTTTATTGGTCATTAGTTTTTCACAATAGCTTGATTAAGTGTATAGTCTTTCACTAATCGCACTTAATTATGGTACATTTTTCCCTATAATTAAGAAAACCCTATTCATTTAACTGTTCAAGTAATCGCCGTGGTTACTGTGTGCACATGACGGCTGAATAACAGAACTCTCTAACTTTTGTGGGCCATTTCTAAACTTGCGACTGTTCACAATCCTCGTCTGAAGTCTGTATAAAGTACTTGCAATTCTGTACAGAAGTTAGTTGATTTACGCGGCTCTGTTCTTTTATGACCCAATTCCAATTTGGCAAGAAATCATTAACGGCTTGCAGTTGCACTATGATGATTTTCTCCAAATATGAAAATAAACACTTTAATTAGAATCACAGTGGAAGTCAGTAGCCATTGTCTCCCGCAGCCGGGAGGGATATGATATATCATCATTCAGCCTCATATATGTTGCAATTTGAAATTGAAATTCTACTCTTTCCTCATGGTGCCTATAGTGATTTGTAGCATATACTACATATTTCAAATGTATGACAGTTTTATTGAGTTCTGACAGCTCAAGGAGCTCCCTCAGTGGCTCATTCATGTCTTACAAATCCTTAAAAAACCATGACTTCAGATGAGGCGGGCAAAATAAAATCATGTGATTGAAAGCAAGACCTTGTCCAGGCGCAGACTTACTTAAAAATATCAAAATTGCTCATTGGCACATTCTCTCATCGCATCATGTTATGTTGGACCTCGTAACTCACTAAACTGCAAACTGAAATTTTTTTTTTGCTAGGCAAGGTCATAAGGCTGACAAATGCAATTGTGCAATACAAAGCCTGATCTAATCGGGAGGATCCACAATTGCACAGCGAGTAGAAGAGGAGGGAGAGGCGGGTTGAGGGTCGTCGGAAATTGAAGTCACATTGTGGCCGTGGTTGCATTCAACGGCGCTCTGTGAGCTCGCAAGCTAAACGACATAGTCAGGGAGCGTGATTAAATGTTTTGCCTACATGTTGTATTTCACTGACGTTAGTTTGATCTACACTTAAATCATGCCGGCTTTGTCAATGTTATATCCTCGGCGAACGTTGGACTACATTTTGTTGTGATTTTTGAGTATATAAATTTCAAAGTTTTATTCATCATAAGATACTGCAACTTGTGTGAACACACGGTGAAGCACTTCTACATTAACGCTCGTGAGTCAGCCGTAAATATCGAAAGCCTGACTGCATTTGCTGTTGAAATTAGGACATGACAACGACTTTGGCCGCGGCTCGCCGCACTCGATGGAAGTCAGGGCTTGTGATTGATGTTCCTTCCGCGTGCGTCACTCCGTGCGAGGGAAAACTTGAAAAAATGCCGATGTTTTCCTGTAGACACGCAAAGCATGGACTCCTGAAACATGGTGCCTAGGCTGTAGCCATAAATCTTGCTGCTCGTTCTAAGAGAAGGCCTCGAAAAAGTATCCGCACTGTTTTGCAATAGATCATTCATCTTCTGAATATTTCAATAATTGCCGTTCTGTGATGTGAGTTTGATATAGCAACTGAAGAACCCGCTGTTTTAATTATAGTAATTCTTGAGTGAGCTAGTTTCCTGAGATGAGAAACTATAGTAGATTTAATGTGTTCATCCTAAAATGAAAGATTTCTAATTTTTTGTGTGTTTTTTTTTGTAGCCGAACGGTGTTTAAAACTTTTGCAGTTAAGTATTCACCTATGTTCATTGGTAACATGAGGTTAAAAAACTATAAATCTATTTCTTTGTTGGAATATCCTCTTTTGAAATACCTACCCTCATGTACGCATAACGATCAAAACATGTAACACGTTTTTTAAATGAATGCGGAAAGAAAAGAAAATATTGATGTGTACGTGATAAAGACTATTGGCACTCAATGACCTACTCGAAGAAATATGCTACCGAAGAACAAAACTTGGTGACCTATATCATATTTAATATATTCAATGAATGATGTCAAACATCACTCTTTGGACAGATGTATGTAAGTTCAAGAGGACTCACTTAGAAGCAAGATCTTGCGCTGTAGTCTTTTGACATCGATTTCCAGGCAGTTGCGAAGCTTAGAGTTATAAAGTGTCTGTGTAACTTTTTGCGATTCGAACACAATTTTACAATTTGAACGCATGGGAGCAGCCTATTATTTAATTAATTATACGCACTTATATAAAAAGTACATATTTCCATTTCTCTGGTCCAAGAATTCGTATGAACTGCTGGCTCTTTCTCGGACAATGGTTGCGTGGACTGAGCTCAAGTTTCAGTGTTAAGGCGACCAGAATAATAAGGAAGAGCTCAATGAGGCTGAGGCCCACACCTCAGCATTGAGTTCACAGTCGAGCGGCTCTGTCTGAGGAACTCCTCAAGTGTGGCTAATGCGTGCAAAGAGATGCTCTGCTTTGATTTTTCATTTGCTGCCAAGTTTGAAAGCGTCCGCGCTACCAGATTCTTCGAGCGTGAAATATTACGGTGAGTGTTTCAAACGACCGAAGGTGACTCACATCCGGTCAGGGGAGAGGTATCCTCCCACGAACTCCTGTCAGATGCTTCACGACATCCAACTCCTGTCTTGCACTGAGTCTCAACCTTGACGGTATCTGAATCCGAAGTATCAGCTTTCGATACCCCACGGTGTTGAAGTCCTACGTTGCACGGAATCTAAAAACTATGTGGCACAATATTTGAATCTGATATTGCGCGGCTGCAGAGTCTTTCGTATTTGTTGTGTCATCTGAAAAAACACATAATCAGAGCTCGCCCGACTTTGCGTGGCAACCACGTGGAGAAATTTCACGCTTCGTTTTGCGCGTCGGCGTCTCTTGTACAAGCCTGGGTTTCGCTCGATTGCAGTCCATCAGGTTTACTTGCATCATCTGGTGCCTGGAGCTGCCGTGCTGCCTATTGGTTATCCGTCCCCATTCGTGGGAGCACGCAATGCTAGCGTGCTAGCTTCTTTGTTGGCGCATTAGGCCGTGCGTTCCCTGGGCTCTGGCCGGAGCGACACCGCGCAGATGTATGTAATGTAAGGGGCAAAAGCCACAATTGCATGCGTACCTCCGAGCAGTGCTTCTCTCACCTTACCTCAAGATTACTGCCAGTTCCGTTTCTTTGAGTGCAAAATGTGATAAAAGAAAAAGAAAGGCGAAAGGTATGTAGAAAAATTATAAGTATCGTGTAATGTGTGCGTTGCAATGCGAAAACTCTTCTGGCATGTCTCTCGAGTGAAATGATGCTTCTCTGAGTGACGAACTTAGATGGGTAAAAACAATCTCACTTCCTCTCTTGGTTATATCACATAATGTTGCTTTTCTACAAGGAGTTCAAATTAAACTGAACTGGGAAAGTTTTGGGGATATAAAACATAATTTGCAATAGTGCAAGTAATTGCACAGTAAAGATTATCTACGGCTTGGTTCTCGCTCAGTGAAAAACATAGTTATACGTAAACGAAACTCTGAAAGCAGTTGAAATAATTGCGGCATTTTACATATATGCACGTGAATTACTCCGAGGTGCTTCATGCTACGCCTGAATTTCAAGGTAATCGTTTTTGCAACGTCAACATCTTGCTTTTCTCAGGTGGTAACTTGGCAAGCGTGTCTGAATCTCAGCGTGTTCCTACAAGGGACCGTGTAGAAACCAGTGCAATATATTCTACTCGTACTAAACTCGGACCGTGTACCAACCAGTGCAACAGATTGTGCCCGTACCTGACTTGAACTGTACAGAACGCAAACATGTGTGAACCTGGACAGTAGATTGTGCTTGTACAGTACTCTAATGATTGAGAACATGACAGATTATGCTTCTACAGTACTCTAATGAGTACTCTAATGTACAGTACTCTTTTTTTACTTTGTATATGTAACCACGTAAACTTTTATCTTCTACGTTGAACAATTTTAGTTTGTTCCGGACTGAAAATATTACGAATTCAATACTCGAGCTCTGCACTATCGCGCTGTACTTAAAGGCGGTTTATACTTCACTTTCTCTGATTGATTTAAAGGCATCACGAGCTGGCGAGGCAGTTCACAAAAACGAAGACTGCGTTCGCATTCGAGACCGAAATGATTTGAGCTTCGCTCAATCAGTCTCGGCCCACGGGCCAAGATTGCTTTCGAGGGAGCGAGCGCTGCTACCTCACTAAGAATTGATTGTATGAGGCCAATTTTGTTAGGACAAACCATAAATTACGCTCGCCATCTACAATGCAAAGCATCCTTCCGTCCGAGATCGTGCTCGCCTTCGCACAAGTGCGGCTGCTGCAATTCTGTTGTTGATTCTGGTGTCCTCTACGCTACTTCCTTTGGTGCGATTTCTCCTACGTTTGACACCGAAGCTCTTGCTTTAGATGTTGAGGCTGGTGGCTTAAATACTATTGCCCTTGTCGCTGTTGAAGGAACGCGCTGCTTTCTCCACTGCAAAGATCTGAATTTTTTTGTATTTCTTGCAGCTTCCGTAACGTCCGATAACCCTTCTGGATAAATAAAAGAATTCGGTGTAATCAACCAAAGCCATAGCTATACATGGCGTGGTGGTAGCTCTGCGGTTGAAGCTGAAATGCCACCACGACATGTAGAGCTGTGGCTTTGGTTGATTACACCGATTCCCTTTATTTATGCTTAACTTATGAGGAGAGTTTTTGAAACTTCAACTGGGTTCTTTTGGAT
>VOMN01093784.1:0-14700 GCA_014899125.1 Orchestia grillus
AAACTACACGCTTTGAACTTAGAGAGATATGCCTAAAAATTACGCAACGAATTTGGTTAATTTTAACTTCTTGTACCCATCTCCAAATTAAGATTCACGATCAGAAGTTTCAATTCTACTTCCACTCTTAATTTTAAGGCTGCTGTCCCACTGCTTGAAAACTCGATTGTACCATGCTTTGCATGTGACTGATTTCGGAATAAACTGCTTTTCTTTTTTCTTCCTTTCTTTCATAAAATTTCGTGTGAATCATGACTTTTCCGCAATTGTTTTGCGGTCTACTTTATGCATAAGAGAATCCAGGTTGCAATAGCCCATCTTCGCACCGTAATTTTTAATTTTATGAACTATACACAGCGATCACACAATCTTTATAAGAGAATTTAAGCTGCAATAGGCTATCTTAACTCTGTAATTTTTATTTAAGATGTTCTTCGAGTAAATGTCACTTTTCGTGCTTAGCGTAAAATTATGAATCACAACTCGAAGTTTCGACGTGACTTCCACCCACAATTGCAAGGTTGTGGTCAAAATGATCACAATCAGAAGTTCCATTGCAACTTCCACATTTTAATTTTAGGGCTGTAATTTTCAATGTGACATCCACCCGTAATTTTAAGGTTGTAGTAACTGATCACATTCAGAAGTGTCACTTGACTCACAAATTTTAATTTTATGACTGTAATTTTACTGATTCAAAACCCGATGTACCATGCTCTGGATGTGAATGAGATCGGAATAAAAGATTTATCTTTCTTCAAAAATGAAACGTCGAATAATTTTTCCTCGTTCGCGTATTATTTTCATTCAAGTTCTAGTTTAATTCTCATTACACGTGCTCTCTAAACCGCCTCCATTGCTCTTTCGATTAGCCCACACGTCGCTAATGTACCACCTGACCCTTGTACCACTTCCATGTATGATCATTCCATGAACATAACTTATTCGTTAAATAGCCAAAGAAAAAGCTCCAACTTCGCTACAAATAATTATTCCCTCGTATCAGTTCGAGCCGCGTTCATCGTGTCCCACTATTGGATCAAATTTGGCTCTAAAGAAAATATAAGGCCCTTTCACTCGAGCAATTCCAGTGTTTGACCTCAATGATAATTAAACCCAAGATTTTGCATCTCTTTGTAATTACATACAGCCAGGATAGAACAAGTGCTTTCTATTTCAATTGCAATGAAGAGTCTGAAACTTAAATGGGATTAACTGACAGGTCCACTCATTTAAAATAATGTCACAGGATATTTGCTATTAATCACAAAATCACGAGTCTGAAATTCCGAGCTGAGTAAAAATACTTGTTCATTTCTCGAGATTTTTTAACGATCGCAACACCAATCGAAAGCGGTCGATGGCAGGAGAATTTTTTTTAAATCGTGTAGCTTGAAGTATTCCAGCTGTAGAAGTAAAGCCTACAAAAATAAAGCCTCGAAAGTTTTGAGATTGGAAGATAGGATAATGTGTGAAGTACACTGCTATATTATTCTTAATCTTAAGTTAAAAATACAGCATGCGCAAAGAAGTGAATATTACTGTGTTCTTAAATTTGTGATTTTGAGTATTGATTGACTTCGAACAGAAGACAATTTAATGTTTAACGTATAGCAAAAACCTGTGGGCTTAAAATGAAAAAAAAATTCCATCGCACTGATCACGAGAGAACTTCTTTGGATGGAAGCAAATACGAATCCCTGAACTTTGTAACGTAAATAAAAAAAAAATCTCTTGAAGAGCATTCTAACCAAACTTAATGACAAAGATTGAGCAATTCCTGATTTGAGTGCCGAATTCGATCCCAGTCTCTCATAACGTGCACTGCAACGTTAATGATAAGTCATTATGACTACCAAAGGAAGCTTGCGTGCGGTGAACTACTCTCCTAAAAATAGGGTAGCTTCTTTCCACGCACGAACGACAGTAACACGAGCCGCTCTAATCCATCAGAGTGGGCGCCTGCTTTTCAAGATCTTTGAATCGATATTCACCGAGCCTCTGGCTCACATTTGGCGAACTGTAAACTGTGGCATCATCCCCCCACGCACCCCTTATTTGCAGGGAGCTTTGAGAGTGAAGCTAGGACCAAATTAGAGGACAGTAGAACTCCTTCATGAGATCCTCCCATCCTTAATTGGACTTGCAATAAGTACTGGTACAAGTCCCTCCAAGGGAGGCTTTACAGACCGTTAAACGGGCGCGGCAAATTCGCGTAATTCTTTAGCCTCCGTGGGACTGAAAAATGGAGTCAGTGAAGCAAAAATGCAGAATTTTGAGGGCGGTGGACAGCACTTGGAAGACTTTGCGGCCGTTGAGGGGTCAAACTTGTGAGCTAGAGTTGTTTAAGGACCCTAAAATTGTTCCCAATTTTTGCATTCAATCTCTCACACGTCACGGAAAATTATTCGTTGACAATAGTATCAACAATTCAATATTAAAAATCGCTTCTTTGAAGTGAGGAACTTATATTTACTTATTTTTGACAAAAAAGTTCTCGACTTAATTTTTCCTCTAATGCTTTAGACAAACGGTATTACAAGATTCTACTCCGGCGCCGAGCATTTCATGGAGTGTTCGAACAAAAATCCTGTTATGCTACCCCACAAACCGAAAGTACGCTCTCAAATTTCATCAACATATAATTACGCACGCTGAATCTCCATCATTTATTGTAACAAAGCTGCTTCTCCGTACGATTCTCAACCTCCTGATGCTGCTTCGTAAACGAGGACTGGACAAATTCAATAGCTTTAGTCTGGCTAACTGCACGAGTGCTGTACTGCTGAGGCTTACTTACTCTTCGTATGTATTTAAACGAGTACCTCAAAGAACTTCCGCCGTCCGTAGAACTAACGGCTCACATCAGAGTCGTCAACATCCTGCGAGTTCTCGCTAGAATGCTAACCCTCCACTAACGCCCCGAGTTTTCGTCTTTCCTACTCGTATTGTACATTTGACTGATATAAAATTCACGAAGCGTAATTGGATGGTGTTATCAGAGGAAGCTATCATCGTGGCGCTTGAGTTTTACTGAGTTGAATCCCAGTTGCACGAATAGCGAGCACCTCTGTTTCTCATTTTCTACGGTTCTACGAGCATTTCCTTTCCCTATCTTTTGCTCTCTGTCTCAGAATCTCGTAATAATCATGTCTATTGTTGGCCAAAGCAAACTCTATACACGTTGTATCCACGTTGTCGACGATTTTGATGAACAAGTTTACTGCGTCTGTCTTTGATCCTGCTGCACGGCTTCTGGGCCATTGCGCATATATACGTTTTTCTTTTACTGCGCATAGCATTGTGATATCACAAAATCAGCACTGCTCATGAATTTGAAAGTTCAACTAATTTATAATCAATTCAAAAAAGACAAATTATAACTAAAAATTAATGAATTCTGCACAATCTTACACTCAAATCCATATCAATCTCGAAACGTAAAATTCTAACAAAACAGGTCTCATGAAGCATTAGGATGTTTCTAGCCAACTACACGCTGTTGCTTCTGTGTACCCTGACGGTATCTATAATAGCAAGCCAACCCACTGACAACGAGAGATGTCCCAAATCTGAGTTGGGTCGAGTGTGAGCTGGCGCCTGCCGCATATAACTATAATCTATGTAAAGACTCGCTGATGCATTTGGCATTCACGATAAGCCATAATTTGAAAAAAATGTTAATGTTTTGTGGAAATTCAGTCAGGAACGTTAGTAACCAGCATCATCACATATTCTGCAACCTTTTTTGTTCTCTTCCGCTTACGCCTAATATCCGAAAGAACTTACCTTCACAGCGCTTCGCAAAAACCCTAATGTGCTGAGAATTTGCCTTTTAAATGCTCTGTGATCACAAACGAGCACGCATCTGAAGCACTTTGTGTGTGGTGCAGCTCCTACGTGAATTTTGCCTCGAAAAGTTGAGCAGGGCAACATAAGCGGAGAAAGTTGCAAAGTTGAGCGTACCGAAGAAAAGCTCTAAATTTTCCGCCAGGAACGCTTGTTTGAATTATTTAGCAGCTTGGTGTTGCTACGGAGGTATAAATGGAGGGCGGTACACCAGTGTGACTCAGGCAGAAGACCCCAAACAACATTCAAGGATTCAAGGTGTTGCAAAAGGCCACAGAAATTCTCAAAAATTCGAATATAAAGTCAAAATATGTAAATTACTAGTTTTTCAAATGTTTTAAAAAAAGTATCAGTAGCATTCACGCCCACCGAGGCGCACTTTGGGTACAGTGTACGCTGACTCAGCGGCGGACTCGAGCGAGGCAGCGCCTCGATCTCCCGTCCCCGCTGCGCTGTCTGAGCAGGAGGGCAATGACGACGAAACAAGCAGGTCCTGCGGCTCTACTTAATGATAACTAGCTGTCAGAACAGTATAGCTTCTCAGAACATTATTAATTAGGAAGAAATAAAGAAAATTCGTTCGTTCCGTTCGTTACATTCCCTGCCATCGTGGAGAACGCAGCGCGAAACGTTCAATCGATTAGTTTCTTTAGTTCCGTATCTGCTTAACGGTTTAATTTTGATGCCTGTCTTCTACATGCACACAGTGCTCCAAATTACGTTAAGGGAGTCTGCGTGTGAGCAGCGAACCTAATTTACGCAATGAACTACCGACGCCGAACTCATGACGCCGACTGCGCGCTCCACTCTCGTAACTTGCGACCGCTACTATGTGCTTCTGGGTCTGCTCTGCCCTTCATGAACATGAGTTACCGCAACTTTGTAGAGGCGAGTTGGGCATTGCTTGCTGATGACAACAGGAATCACGAAGTAAAGTTTTGATGTTGGCGTGCTTATGATTCCTAAAGAAGACATACGAATTTTAATTTATGCTCTGTAAATTATACTCATTAATTTACTGTTCATGTTCCTTTGCGCATGTTCGTTACGACGAGGCTATGTAATCAACAATTGAACATGCTATTTGGAAATATATAAAAGGCCCAATCATTATGAAAGGGTATCTAGAACTCGTGCAGCAGAACTTAAATGTACTCATGTAATTGAACCATCAATACAGAGCTTAACGGCGTTTCTCCTCTTGGAAATTCCTTCTTTGATTGGCTGTGGGACTCAGGAGAACTAAGAATTAGAGACTAACATTTTTTGTGTTGAAATTTAAGTTTCATTATCAAAAACTATGTTAGTTATGAAATATCATTTGATTTTTGGTGAAATTGAAAGTTATCGGTAATATTTTGAACTAAGATTCGTTGTATGATGGCAGGTCGGTGACTCGAGCATCGAAGTCTCAAGAATAAAACCTGAATTTTCTGAAAGGAATCCGTGGGGAAGCGTTCGCACTCAGACCCTTGTGAGAAAGTGATGGACTTCAAAAATATTTAAACTAGTTCGAGTACATTCCGTGTGAGGAGCGCAAGATGTCAGAACTTTCTTCAAAACAAGTCCAGCTCCTTTTTACGGTTCGGTCTGCTCGCCATCTGCTCCGTATCGATTACTTTGTCTGTGCTGAAAGACAAGTTTCTGTTCGAATATAAAATTTATCGCCAATTTAGTGCTAAGGCTTCAGCATAAATATCAGTTCCACCACGTGCGAACCAATTTCTTTATCCAGTGGCAAATCTTACATAAAAAGTAAAAACTGATTCGTGAGTTACTTTTTCGTAAGAAGAGATAGTTCACTACATGACTCAACTGTACAAGTTTGTGTTGTCATCGCTCTAATTGCAACCGAAATAACAAATCGAAACAGTCTGAACTTTTAACGCACACCTCACGAGTCCTGACCAGCACCAGCTACACTGCGTGTCATCTGTGGTGAAGCCTTTCAAACACTTCAGTATTCATTTCTAATTCATATTCTTCTAATTTTTCATTGTACTTGCGAAAAGGCAGTAAAACTAACGCTGTTTGCAAAGTTGTGAAAAAATTGCAACACAGGTGCTTATAGCACTACTGAGAGCTTTTAGAACAAAAATGAAGTAACTCTTGACAAATGACAAGCTGATGTGTAAACCTGTAAAAAACCCACCAAAGCTACAATAAAAAGCAATCGACGTGTATAGAGTCTGTTCTAGGTAATTCTAAAAATCCATTCTCATAGTTAAGGAACGAAAAATATAATTGTGCTTTAGAAGCGACTTCTGAAAGCCCTTCTCGAGTGATGTGCGAATTTGCTGAGAGCATTTAGCCTCGCTCAGCTGACGCGGACGAGCGCGCATGGGGAACTTCCATTCTGCATTGCAGTCGTAACTCTCGGTTCCTTTAATTTCCGTGTTCTGGCGACGCAATCAATCAGTTAGTAGTGCTTCCGTGTCGCAAGTACGGTAGCATCAAACCAGTTCTTCTCAATGGAATTGATTCGTTGAACCCCGTATAGATTGTGATAATGCATATGGTGAAGTAATTATTTCTAAATTCTAATTATTTGACGACCAGTACAAAGTTATTTGAGATTCAGTATTTTCTTTTATGTAACTTTCACACGTTCTGGTCGTGCATTAAACAAGTTTGGACTATACAGCCCCTTACCTTCCGACTCAACTCCAGAATAGAGACCAAAGTTAGCATTCGATGTCCATATTTGGGCGTCTTCCGATATTTTCAGACACTGACTGATCGTGTGGAAGGCACTTTACAGCACGCAGGTTAGTGCGTGAAATATTTAGCAGGAGTTCAGGAGTAAAATTTTTCAATATTTTCTACAGTATATTTTTTGGCCAAATCACGCCAAGCTCACATACCTGGAGTGTGCACCTAAAATGTGCCTTACAATTCCTGAGGCAGAACTTTTTCATAGTTTAGAATCCATTGATTTCTAGTAATCCTTCACGAGTGAACAATTAGATGTGAGCACAGACATCGAGAAAACAATGTCAAAACGTATCACTTTTTAAGCCACAATAAATCAACTATAATTATCTTTCTATATTAGGACTAAAAGTTTTACACTCGCGGATGGGCCCAATCATTCGTCCGCACAAACTCACGTCCTGCGGTCTTCCCTGATCGTGTAGCTTCCTGCACCGCCTTGAAGATGGCCAGCCGCGTTGTTCCAGAACCATTAATTTAAATTCCTGCTTCGCTCATCCGGGAAAATTACATTCCTTTGGGGTGAGACCACGCACGAGTCTTTTCCTTTGCGCGTCTCTTACAACAAACTGATAATTTCGATTCTTTTTCTCATATCGCACTTAAATGAAAAAATGTAGATCAAGCCTTCAATGATGGGTAACAAAGAAATAAAACATTTTTAGAGCAAGTTTGCAAGGCGAAATATTTTACAATATTCAAATTTCCTTGTTTCTTCTCCGTTAAAATGCAGGCCGAATAAGAGCCAAAATATGCGGTTGCATAAATGATCTTCAATGCAAATTATGGTGTTTGCTGTGTTGAATCAGATCACGATTTCTGATACGTTACGTCGAGGGTTCGAAAGGCGAAAGAAAATTTGTGGCACAAACATATCCTATGAGACTTCACCAACAAATAATAACCTTGTCTCGGAAATAGTTGCGTTGCATATATGCATTTGTGCTACTAAATGCAACCCTTATGTAAATCCAGGTTGTAAGTTTCATTTTCGTTCAAGTTGTCTTTGGACTATGAAATTAAAATTTTTCGGTCAACATCACAGTCATCCGCAAAGCTCTCTTGACAAGACACCTCGAGATATAAATTCCAGTCAGTATTTGAGCTACAAGCCTTATTCAGTCTCTAAATTCTTTTTAGATATATGTCGTCGACGGCTTGAAGACTTATTCAATCCTGTGCAAAGCGTCGTTTAACTTTCACAAACACTTTGGCCTACAGAAATGCGATGCAAAGTAGTACGGAATCCCAAATTTCTTCAATGCTGCTACGTCTCTCGCAGCAGATCAGCACACAACCAGCAAAAATGCTCCGTCGCCGTGCGCGAATTCCATTCCTTCATTATCCCAGTTTATCCTTAGCGTCGAGTCCTGCTGGTGTGCTTTGGCTGTGTTCTTTTTTACGCTATGCAACCTGAAGGACGGACTCATGTATAACGAAAGGCACGTCCGTCGGGCTGACTGAGTGGGTTCCCTTTGACAGGCAGTAGCAGCGTAGGCCTTATGCGGCCTGAGAGCAGCATGACCTCAGGAGCGAGGGAGCTGAGAAGTCTTTCTTTTTCGAACTCAATTGCAGACGCTCACTCTCTTGCAGGCCAGGAGAAATAACAAAAAAATGCATGTTTTTCAGCATGTATAACGTTGCTAAACACGTACATGAAAGCACACTCTCTCACTCGACGTTACGATACATTTCAAGGCGATGATCACTCTACCTATCATGTCTACGGCATCAAATGTTTGCAGCGAGTCTCCCGCAGATAAGACCCTCACTCAGCGCAGCTTAGAAAAACGTAATATACTTATGGAAACACGGGCGAAATTTATTCCTCGTAAAACCAACATGACGCGCAAACAACTCCCACAAATATACCAGCTTAATTTCGCTTTTTGCTTTCCTAGAATGGCGTTTACATGAAGGCTCGAGATCGGTTTAAAGTTTGTGTTTTTTCCCCTTTTTCTGAACCGGCTCAAGAGAATGAACTAATTAGAACGACAGACAATATTTTCCTTTTCCTTATTTAAACATCAAACGAAGAGGAACAAAGGACATTCCGAAGAAAACATCGTTCACAGCTTTCATGTAGGTCAGCTACAGCGATTTACTCCTGCACTTTCAGAGAGGAAAAAATGTAGCGTTTTTATTGAAAACTAATATCTATTTATTGAAGTACAGTTTGTAAATGAAAAAAATTTAGTTTGTAACGAATCTCTGATGCCCTTACGTGATGTTGTTCCAAAGAAGGCTCTAAAATTTCGTCCTTTTCCCATTTAACTGAATGCATACTTTTTGAACTTAGCTCCATGCATTAGGGAAGCACGAGCAAAGTTTACAGCTATAAAATCAAGTGCCCCATAGTCCAGCTAGAGGACTACTGTCATAATACTCTTTGAACCACCACCGTAATACGCTTTGAGAACCACTACCGTAATACGCTTTGAGAACCACATCCGTTACATACTGTAAAAGCTAGCACCGTAATACGCTTTTTGAACCACTACCGTAACACAGTTTAAGGACCATCACCCTAATATACTTTGAGAACCAGCACCGAAATACACTTTAAGAACCACCACCCTAGAACACCTTAAGAACCACCGCCCTAATACACTTTGAAAACAGCCGTAGAGATAAACTTTGAGAACCACTGCCGCAGCACAGGGTGACGGATATATATCATCAGATGAGCAGTGATTTCGTACACAATTTCGTATTTTAGAGTCTCCACATTTTAGCACTCACGATGATCGAACTTTGTTTAAAAAGCTTCGATGAGGTCGGTTCAGGTGAGCTCGCTCGTTAACTTGATTCTACCACCTTCAATTTTCGCCAGAAGAAATTAACAAAAGTTGTGTAATTTTTTAAGTTTTCTTCAAAAATACGATCCACATTTATGAATGCTCCCTTCTTGTTAGTTTTAAAATGATAAATGATGGGAATCTGATTTGTAAGCTTGACATGAAATAAAAATATTTACTTTTGCTCCCTTCAAGGAGATCAAAGAGACCCTTGCTTTTGGGCAGGAGATTATAGAACGACTGTCATAAACATGTAATTAGTTGGCTTTAATAAAAAAAAATTACGTTTTGTAAACTTTTCCTATTCCAATTTCTTTGATATTCTGCTGTTCTTACCAGACGGGCTTCAGTTTTGTGTTCAAATACTTTCCTGATGAAGTAGTTAACCATTCTTATGATGTGGAAATGCAACAAGCTAAAAAAATCCTGGAAATTATTATTCGTAAGCATTGACGGCACGAACCTAAAATTGCATCCATTTTTCTGGATTATAATTGGATATGTAAAATGAATTCTTACAGGTTCCAATTTTCTTTCGCATCCATCGTCTGCTGCCTTACTGGATGTTTCTATTGCCATTGTTCCAGTTCCAGCGCGAGCGACCGATTTTAATTGCCTGTTGATCTCCAGCTGCGTATAGGAAAGCGAAGGTGAAAAGAAATTGTCAAAAAAAAAGTAACATTCAAGTCTGTTGAAGAAGACCTGCAGTGAACCCACCTTATGATTCATTTATAAACAACGAAGGGAACATTCATTCATGCGAAAAAAAATTCTCAAATATAACCAGCAAATTTTTCATTGGTGTTTTATTTCAAAGGCAATACTCACACTGTCTCCTTGTCGATGGTCTGATTACTATTCGACATTACATTGCAGCCCGTCGTTCGGTATATTTTGCCTGGAGAAATATTCAGATTCCAGAGTCATCTGTGCTAACTCTTGATTTTAAAATAAAAGAATAATTTCATTTATGATATTGTCTATCCAGCTGGAGAGAAAAACATCACGTCTCGGATCGATGGTTATTTCTGCAAGTACAGATGACGGCGTTATTTTCTGGATATGAAACCCTCCGAACAGTAAGTAAATGAAAGACCAACATTCCAAAGATAGACTCCCCTTCGAATTTTTTATGACCATGCAGGCTCAAAATTTTCAAGAAGTATATTCGCACCTTGCTTATCTTGAACTCTGGAAACTTATGTCTTTCGGAAATATAGATAACTTTTGAGTGCAAATGTCAACGAATACATCATATCTTACGTTTAAAGTACCATAATGGAGTGACATGAAAAAGACGCTCGCTCCTGCGCAGCCCCGCGCACATCTTTGCAGCACCGATGTGCGCACCAAATTGTCCCACTAAATTGCACTCGTCAAGGTTCTCTTGGGAAATGCGTGCCTCATCATTTGAGGTTGTTCCATGGTGGCAGTTTCGTAATTTGTCTCGTGATACTTGTTATTTTTCTTGACTGTTTACAGTGCTATTTGAAGTTAGAAGCTCAGTTGCACGTATGCAATGTGAATAAAATGTGTCCACCTGTTCTTGCAGGCTGTTACAATACGGGATCAAAATTCATGATATAACTTGTGTAAGTCGGAATATAGTTTTGCCTTCGTTTTGCATGTTCCACTCACTACCAAGTACAAGAACACGTATGANACCAAACGGATATCATCACGTATTCCGAATTTGACGTTTTTTTTAATGTTACTAAAACTTCACCGCTAAAATTAAGACTTAAAAGACTCTCATAAATGTTTATTGCATTGCTAGTTGGTATCGTTCAAGAGCATTATGATCTCTTTTGTCTTCCTAAGACTAAATAGACAGCACCTTCACGTAGTCTCCTTCCAACTATCTTGTGACTAGTCTCCTCTAGCCACAAAATTCTTCCTGTGACCCTATTTGCAGAGCTTTGGTGCTTAGTTATTCGACAAATAGGCTTTTTGTACATAAAATCTTTACCAGGACCTCTAAGACATCTTAATTGAAGTGACAAAGACGTTCCTATAGTCCATGATCATCCAGTGATTTGTGGTGCCTCATACGTCACTTTATTGCTCGAACACAAAACTTTGCCAATAGCCTGGGGCCCAATGACGCTTTTTACGGCCATAACAAATGTATATAAGTCGAAGATTGCGCAAGTCCGAGAATACACGGCGCCTTTGCCTCGCTTTCCGACGCAATTTTTTTATATGGCAGTCCATAACATTGAATATTTTGCAACAGTTTATATCCAGTTGCCGGGCTTTGTCGGTTCTGTACTCTTTATTGCAGTGTTTCTATTGCCTATACCAGTTTCTCATGCTGAAATTTTCTTTTATCAGCGTCAGATGCTCACATCTTCCACGCTTAGGGCTACTTTTCAATTCCATCCCTCACAGCAAATCAGGTTGTACTTCTTGGGAATGTTTCAAAATAATCAGAGCAAAATTTTTGCAGCCGTTTCATTCGAGGGCGTTTTTACTGGCGCCTAAAAAACATTCTGAAAACATATTGCAGTGCATTTTACCACACATATATGTGGTGATCAAGGCGTCTTCCGAGCTGCTTGCTAACCGATCACCGAAGGCATTTGTAAGTACGGGTTACTACTACCGTTGAATTTTAAAAAATGCATTTTTTACTATAGTTACGATACTGTGACACGAGCCCTGAACTCCTGGAAAAATATCTAGTACTAACGGCAAAAAAATTCCTATTGATATAACATCGACACACATTGCCTAATAACTAAGTAGTTATAAATCTGGCCTGAATATCAAATAACCTATGCTTTTCTACGGAACGGTTATTACCGGATAGTAGTAAATCTGTGGAAAAGATGCTCAAACTGGACATAGAGCTTGCCGAACCGATGATGTGTAAATGTGATGATTATTTCACACAATGCGAAATGGGAGTGAATGTGCAATTCCCGTTTCACAATTTACGTTAAAAAATATAGATACTTAAATCTGAAATGCTGAATCATATTAATTCGGTTGATTTGAATAAAATTAGGCTTAATTTGAAATTATACGAGATTCTTCTAAAGTACTCGGCAACACAGAGCGTAAAGTTGAGACCTGTGAACAGGAGGAGGGGCTTAAGTTTCAGTGGTGAGGAGCAGTAAATGGCCAGCTGAAATCAATCACCACCGACAAATTTGTGCTGAAATCAGTTGCCAACAATGTTATTTTTACTGGAAATGAAAGGTTTGCACTCGAAGTACCACAGTCAACGTCAGGAGACCTAAAATCTCTCTCGCTTTTTAACTCGGGTCAGATCTTCAAGACCCTGATGATCTGGAGAACTCTGAATTCTATACACATTTTAATTTCTTAACCCCTCCAGACCACGCATTTTTAGTTTTCACGAGGGGAATACGCGCATGGATATGTACGTGCTTTTATTGAAAATACCCTTTGATAGGAATTTTTGAAGTTATGTCTAATATTAAAGGATTTTGACAGTTTTATGCGCACGTATTACATTTTGTAGATGTTATCTGTACGACTTGACCAGAGATTCTGGGAAATATAAATGTCGAGTCAAATGAGGAAGTAACTTCTTCCGCTCAAAAACACTTACAGGCAGTGCGTTTAGTAGTCTGTAGCTCGCTTTGAACAGGAATGAAGTTTGGAGTTCTTGAAACTCGACTCCATTTGCGCAATCGCTGTTTAGTCGCTAGGGAACCCGCTCATCGTACACAGAATTTGTACGCTGAATTTCAGTAGGACTTTTTCGTATGAGGTATCTTGCGTTCTGTTTGAGGGGCAAATTGAAGGCATCGAATGGATAATTGTCGCGTTTGTATGCTTTTTAGGTATGCGTAATTTAACTTTCAGATTCAAACTTTTTCAAATTGGTTGTATGAGTTAGCTGGGAGTTTACTTCACAAATGTCGGAAGAAAGGTCTTCATTATTGTTGAAATAGCGTCTGCTCTCAATAAGGACAGATGAAATTATTTGCATGAAACATGTGAATTTTACCAAAAGTATTAGCATGCTCTCCTGTGAGATTTTTCAAATTCCTTTTCAAAAACGGATTTTGAAACGCAAAAAGGAAGTTTTATTACTTCCTGTCGCCTTGCTAAATGCAGAAAGATTTAAGAGCGAACTAATTTAGTCATGTAAACAATAATGGCTACCGCGCTTTTAATTCAATGTGAGATTTGCAGTCGTGAGAAAAATTTACTGATACTCAACCGCGTTTTCATTGGCGGCGACTAACATGGCTCTATTTGTGTCCAGGTCCTAGAATAGTACAAAAGAAAATCGTTTCAAATTTGAAGAATCACTATTGTTCTAAAAAAAACAGGGCCTCGACTAATAATAGACAAGTATGTAAAATAGTGGAGCAAAATTAAATTCTGCAAAGTACACCAATGTCCTGAAACACTTTTAAGTCAAGGAGCGTTACTCGATCTCACACAAATGTTCCATGCCGCAGAAACGCGGCTGAACTCTTTACTTCCTAAATAATTTTCCGGTTGGCGAAATTTTTTCCTAGTGTAATTATATTATCTTGACGACACATGAATGTTGTACTGGATGAAAAAGGAACGAAGACAGAGGACAATATTTCTTCTTGTTAGGCTGCATTTCAGGGTAAACAAAACACAGCATACGTAGAAATAGTTGTACTGAGTGGGCAGAATTTGTGTGCGTCAGGGAAAGGTTAGACGAGCTGCGTGTCGTGACCCCATGGGCACAAGGCCTCGACCAGCGCCGGACGAGGAAGAGGCTAATTAAGTTTCCTCCCTGAAAGAACGCCCGGAAAATTTGATCAGATTCAGATACTTGCCCTCGGATCTGAGCGGGGCGCACCGCCGGCATGCAGAGTGCCAGCCACGGAAGTAAATTTGGAGGAGCTTTTCGCCATTGAGGAGTTACGAAAAAGATTTAAAGTTTTGCGAGACCTCAACTTCCGCTGTAGCTATCTGCGATATGAACTTCTGAAATATTCCTCCAATTTTGTAGAAAATTCATCAACATGTTTGCTCATCCACGTGATTTCTTTTTGAACTGCACCTGTGTTTTTTGTGATACGTATTTCGTACGCTGTAAAACTTTTTATTGCTCGTGACACTTTTTTGTATTATTTAAAACATAATAATATGTACTCACGAAAGTGCCCTTTTGCACTTTAAAATGAATTTCACGGACGGTCGGTGGAACATTTCTATAGTTAAAACACAAAAAGTGGTAAAACGACTTTTAATCGAAAAAAATGGAACGCTTATCTAAAAAATATGAATCTCAATGCATCGCTCATCTTTAGACGGACGTCATGAAAAGAGGAGCAGATCAAAATAGAATGTTTTCAGTTAAAGGGTTAGGTATTGAATA